>NIPM01000573.1:0-22976 GCA_002738285.1 Holacanthella duospinosa
GATCCGGTTCCACATTGGAGTAATGTCGAAACCACCGGCGATTCTTACCCTCATGCCCCCGACCTCCAAACAATGAGTGCCGGGAAAACGAAGAGATAAGTCATGGCGGGTGGCGAACGAAGCTAAGGANCCCCCGACCTCCAAACAATGAGTGCCGGGAAAACGAAGAGATAAGTCATGGCGGGTGGCGAACGAAGCTAAGGAAGATGGATCTATAGTAACTTCCGTCCCTTTTGAATCGCGAGCCCTAACCGGATGGTATTTAGGCGCGCTGGACAAGTTCACTATCTCCGTAGTACAGGCACCAATAAAGGGCTTCTCCCGCGCACGAGCGACCACCNGCGCGCTGGACAAGTTCACTATCTCCGTAGTACAGGCACCAATAAAGGGCTTCTCCCGCGCACGAGCGACCACCATGTACTGTTCTCCATCTTGGCGGAATATGCTGACTTTCTGACATAGGGATAAACATGTGCCAGCCACTACGNCCATGTACTGTTCTCCATCTTGGCGGAATATGCTGACTTTCTGACATAGGGATAAACATGTGCCAGCCACTACAGGCACTAAGGATCTAGGCACTGATACTCGGACTATAGAAGCCCAACCGAGATCCGGGATACCAGCCAAGGCGTCTCCGGCCCCCGCACACGTTTCCATCACTTCTACATACCCTCCAGCTAGATGGCTAACACCTGCCCTCAGCAAAGCGGATCCTTCAGGTCCACACTGGTCAGGTTGACTCCGAATCCACATCCCAAAACCATCACCTCGGGTCCCGGGTCTGACGTGGACCGTCACTCTGCCTCTAGCACTCATTAGCGTACCTACTTCCGAGGGGATATGGCAGTCAAACCAATACACTTAGAGCAGCAAAGGATGTCAATCCCAAGTGGAGAGATGAGAGGGACTTTGAAACAAAAGGACTGAGGACCCTTTTTAAAATAGAAACAAAAGGACTTGGAAAATTAAAATTTTGGTCACGTCCATCTCTCGAGAAGGGCCATTATCTAGACAATTTATATCCATAAGAACTCCAACATCTCCAGTTAGACTAACTACCAGTTAACAAAGTTCTTCTGTCCACTTATTATACCATAGTGTGAGTTCCAAGAGGATCCAGTGTGGAGTTGACTGCCCATTCGTTCTCTCTTTTGTAGCGACCGGAGTCGCTCTTCTTAATTTAATTATTAAATTTATGAATATCTGACCATGGAGACTACTCCATGGTCAGTCTGACTTTACCTTTGACTCTGAGAGGATCTAAAATAAAGATCACTCTCTAACCGAAGTTAAGAAATTGGAATCATTTATTAGGATCCATCGTTCCTTTTGACCTTTTTAGGTCATAAGACAAGGAACGATGGATCCTACATGGCGACCATGACAGGACCAACCTACTGGAGGACAACCACTCAACAGTCTCAAGCTCCTCTACTCTACAAGGGTATTGGGCCCCACTAAATATGGGATCCGGTTCCACATTGGAGTAATGTCGAAACCACCGGCGATTCTTACCCTCATGCCCCCCACCTCCAAACAATGAGTGCCGGGAAAACGAAGAGATAAGTCATGGCGGGTGGCGAACGAAGCTAAGGAAGATGGATCTATAGTAACTTCCGTCCCTTTTGAATCGCGAGCCCTAACCGGATGGTATTTAGGCGCGCTGGACAAGTTCACTATCTCCGTAGTACAGGCACCAATAAAGGGCTTCTCCCGCGCACGAGCGACCACCATGTACTGTTCTCCATCTTGGCGGAATATGCTGACTTTCTGACATAGGGATAAACATGTGCCAGCCACTACGGGCACTAAGGATCTAGGCACTGATACTCGGACTATAGAAGCCCAACCGAGATCCGGGATACCAGCCAAGGCGTCTCCGGCCCCCGCACACGTTTCCATCACTTCTACATACCCTCCAGCTAGATGGCTAACACCTGCCCTCAGCAAAGCNCCGGCCCCCGCACACGTTTCCATCACTTCTACATACCCTCCAGCTAGATGGCTAACACCTGCCCTCAGCAAAGCGGATCCTTCAGGTCCACACTGGTCAGGTTGACTCCGAATCCACATCCCAAAACCATCACCTCGGGTCCCGGGTCTGACGTGGACCGTCACTCTGCCTCTAGCACTCATTAGCGTACCTACTTCCGAGGGGATATGGCAGTCAAACCAATACACTNGACCGTCACTCTGCCTCTAGCACTCATTAGCGTACCTACTTCCGAGGGGATATGGCAGTCAAACCAATACACTTAGAGCAGCAAAGGATATCAATCCCAAGTGGAGAGATGAGAGGGACTTTGAAACAAAAGGACTGAGGACCCTTTTTAAAATAGAAACAAAAGGACTTGGAAAATTAAAATTTTGGTCNTGAAACAAAAGGACTGAGGACCCTTTTTAAAATAGAAACAAAAGGACTTGGAAAATTAAAATTTTGGTCACGTCCATCTCTCGAGAAGGGCCATTATCTAGACAATTTATATCCATAAGAACTCCAACATCTCCAGTTAGACTAACTACCNTCTCTCGAGAAGGGCCATTATCTAGACAATTTATATCCATAAGAACTCCAACATCTCCAGTTAGACTAACTACCAGTTAACAAAGTTCTTCTGTCCACTTATTATACCATAGTGTGAGTTCCAAGAGGATCCAGTGTGGAGTTGACTGNAGTTAACAAAGTTCTTCTGTCCACTTATTATACCATAGTGTGAGTTCCAAGAGGATCCAGTGTGGAGTTGACTGCCCATTCGTTCTCTCTTTTGTAGCGACCGGAGTCGCTCTTCTTAATTTAATTATTAAATTTATGAATATCTGACCATGGAGACTACTCCATGGTCAGTCTGACTTTACCTTTGACTCTGAGAGGATCTAAAATAAAGATCACTCTCTAATCGAAGTTAAGAAATTGGAATCATTTATTAGGATCCATCGTTCCTTTTGACCTTTTTAGGTCATAAGACAAGGAACGATGGATCCTACACTTTTTCTCTTCCTTTTTCCCTTTCCTTCAAAACGAGACAGTCAATTTATCACGCCTATTCACACTTGGCGATTTCTAATCCAAATCTGGCCAAATCTTTGAAAATGTTCAAATTAAATTTTCTAGGGTCTAATTACCTCTCTCAACTGATTATCTGGCTGAAAAATAGTTAAATTACATTTTTTTTTCAAAATTTGCATTTTTGACCGCTGACGCATACAATTTAAGGAGAATATTCCTTTGACGAAAAAATAATTAATTATAAATATGAATTAGGTTTAGACGTAAACACCAAATATCAAATTGAATAGAACCCTCAGGTTGAAATATAATAAATACGGTGTATGAGGTTGTTGTGACGTAATCCTTAAGGCTAATTTATACTCAGACGGCAGCGCTCCGTCACGTAAACTCAACTTGACGGATGAGTCAAAGTTAAACATGTTTAACTTTTAGCGAAAGGGGCTTTACGCAGACGGAAGGGGGTAACGTCAAGTGCCGTAAGAGTATAAATTGGCATCCGTCACGAAAGTTAGCTGATGGAAGGTGACTTTGTCGTGTCAGATGAACTGTCGTCTGAGTATAAATTAGTCTTAAGTTAAATTCAATTATGGAATTAGTAAGAATTTTTTTTGGCTCAGAAATATTTGGTTCGTATAAATATATATATATATAATACGCGGTTACTAATTCAATTTCTTAACTTAAACTATTTTTCATTTTTCGAAAGTTCAATTGGGGCAAGTTTGGTCAAGTACAAATTGAAGTATAGATAAAGGTTAACCAAATTTAGAAAGAATGAAAAAAATATCGATTGAAGGTGGCGGAAGGTGGGAGTTTGAAGTTGCGCCATGCAATTACATGTAAATAATTTTTTTCCGTGCCCTGCTACAAATTCAATTTTGGGCCAACCTTTTGAAAATTTAAACAAAAATCAATAGTTGTAACAGGAATAGACTTGAGCAAAAAATTTGTTTTTAAAGTCATATTGTTTTTTTCAATTTTGGCCAATTATGGATTAGGAATCGCCAAGTGTGCTATGCGTATGCCTAAATTAAATGATTTATTCTCAATTTATTCACTATACAACTCTTGTTGCACCACCTTTACTTTTTATAACTAACAATTCCTTCAACTTCCTAGTCTTTGCTATTATTTTTTTGAGGGAAAAGTTTTTGAATCAGATTTAAAAAAAAAATTATTTTTTTAGTTTCTTTCCTTGAAACATTGTTATAAAAATACATGTAAAATATAAAATTTTATTATTGATGAGCAGAACCAAAAGCACCTGTAGTCAAGGATGTCAGAAAATACTATAAGTTACTAAAGCAATTCTGTCCATAACTCTCTGCATGTGGCTGATTGTGTATGCATTAACGAGCTTACTACTGCATTTTTAAATTGTATAGTAGCGCATTTTATGTACATAAATCAAAACATATGGATAATTCAGCTTATCTTATAGTTTTATTTATTACATGCACAAAAGACGTTTTTGCATCACTTGTATCATCGAAAGTTTCAAGTCTAAGACAAAACGATATGAGAAAATACGGCCTATGGAAAATACAGTCTATTTTTAAAATAAATTTTGTGCTTTATAAAGCGAAGCGACAACAAACGGTCTCCATGGACCCTGTTTCCATCTAATTCTAATCGTCCCTTAGGAACAATTGGCAGATGTCTATTGGAAACAAATTTTTTTTTCTGACGAAACAATTTTGTAATGATGAGGTGGAGGAATGGAGTTATGATCACTGCGCGGATCTTCCCCACCTCACTCAACAGAGGATCTGTGATCCCTCTGTTTCCATACTTTCCTCCAATCCTCCACTCTTTTCATTTACTCAAATAACTTATTTCTAAGATAACCACACCACTCCTTAAGTTAGTAAGCTTAAATCAACAAAATAAAAGTAAATAAAATTGATGAGTCTGAGATTCCACATTCATACTTGTATCCAAAATTCAAAATGATTGACGTCGCCTTTCTAAAATCCAGCTAGGGATGGATGTTAACACGTTTCTAATTTTATAAATCCAGTAATCTAGGGAACGGTATAATGTTTATCATCACTATCCAATTGAATAGAAATCAGTAGATTTCTGGAGCATTATTACTCATTACAAGTTTTATAGTACTTTCCAACTCAATCAAATGATGAAAGCATGTGGGTGTATCATGATTTTTAGAAGAAAATCGGTTGATCATCGGAAATGAAAATTATACTCACCTATTCTTCCACAGCTAATTGATGATGTGAGGTTTCAAAGTTAAAAATATGTCGTATAGACAAACCTCCCCCACTCCCAGCATAATCCGTCTCGTCAACATCTATAAAATTACATAAAACTAACATTATTCTCATCATTATCTTTGATACCTTACACAAGTTAGGCACACGTTCACTTCATAAAGTTATTCTTCAAATTGAAAGATAGAAAATTTTGAAAAAAAAAAAATCATAACGATCATCATATTACAGAACCTGTTCATCTCCATCACGATTTTCATACTAGTTATTCAAAAATTTCAAAAAGTTGAATCAGTTATAGTGAAAATCTCTTGTTCTACGCCGTTAGACCCTAAAACAATTGACCGATTCCATTTGACTAACACAAGCATCCAACTCGAAATAAATGAAGAAGTTTTTTGTAGTACTGCACATTTTATAGCTTGTGAGAAGGCTAAATTGGCAAAATGTGAAAATATCTTTGACGACCTGAAGCCAATGGATTACTTGAAAGTGAATGAAGCAACTCAACTAATTGCTGATAAATATAAAGATAATGCCGAACTTCAACAAGAATGGGAATCTAAAATGCGAAAGGTTGTTGAAACGGCTCTTGATAAAGTAATGAATCATGCTTGCTATCAACAGTTCTTAGTACTTGGTGTAGACACCGTGGATGATCTCGAAGTAGAATATGAGATTAACACGGTAGCAGGAGAAGATCCAGAACTGAAACCAATTGTGGAAAAATATTACAAGGATTATATAACCAAATACAATCCAACAACTAAACAAAACCAAGATTGTATACAACCAAAGATCGTTACACAATTACCATAATTTATTTCTAAATTTTAGAAATGATTTTTCATCACTTTCTCTCACTAAAAATCTGATTATTTCAAATAAAAATTTTAAAATACAATTATATTTTAAGTACTTTACGTGCCTAAGTACTGTACGTATACGTAAGTACTTAATCCTGCATCACTAACTAAATTGACTCTTTTAGTAAGCACTGTGAGACTGAAGTTAGGGAATTTTATATGGCAATGTAGGAACCCAAAATTTTCATTATTTCTATAAACTTTTAGCCTCTGGAAACCGTGAGTCAGCGTCATCATCGGTTTTTCTAATAAGTACTAACCTACTAGTACTAAGTACTAAGTACTAATAAGTACTCTACCTTGTAAACTGTTTTTTTTAATAATAAGAAAGCGAATGAATTATTAGACTTTTCTAATAAACTTTTTCTGTACTCAATGCCTCATTATTTTGTTGCTAACACAAGACACAACCTTTCCTAAATTATCACTTGCTAAAACTGTTACTGTTAAAATCTAGGTGTGGGACTAGTACATCCCCTGATTTGGGTTTCATAATATGGAATGTTATTTTGATATTTTCTAAAAAATAAAACTTTCTATATAAACTAAAATTCTGGTTAGGTACTCAAACTTTAAATATGACACTATTATCGGAAGAATATTTTTTCTAAGGAATTGAGAGTAGTTAGGAAATTAAGGTTCAATTTTGTTAAAATAAAAATCATGTGCATTTGATTGTAAATACCCGCTTCTATAACCTTTGATCTGCACAGAAATAAAAAAGCATTTCTTACTTGTACTGCTCAAAGCTCTGCAAAATTAGTAGTCTAGTAGTAAGTGCTTACTTTTTTTTTTAAAACTAGTTTCCTAATAAAAATTATGGCAGTGCTGCGTACTAAAATACTGTCATTTCCGTTATTGCGATTTGTCTATTGTATAGGCGGAAAGAGAGACTACGGGTCTCTAATTAATCTATAATAGGTTTTCGTCAGCCAGTTGTCGTAGGAGAATCTTCTGATGATTTTTGACTTCCGTAGCCACTACTCTCTTCTTCTAGAACTGTTGTCATTATACTCGTCCATTTGTTCCCATGCGGTGTCCCATTATTCGGACTTGTGACGACTTGATGTCCTTAGAAACATAACACAAAAAGTCAAAGATAAATAGAAAATCAGAATTTTATATAATCCAAGAATATTGTAAGTAAGGTCTTACCAAGGTTCAATGAACTTGGTCTTGATTGTGGACTCTGGAGACCTCCTACTGTCGTTGGAGTTGCTCCCCCCGATCCTCCACCAGGTGGACTTGTAAACCCTGACAAATTTGCTAAACTTTCAGAACGATTCCTCCGATTGAATCCAATTGAAAGTCCATCTCCCATTCCTAAAATAAGATTTCCACTTCCATTCCCATCCGTATGGTTTGGTTTCGTCGATGAGTGACTAATTCCATTCTCTTGTACGAACTTGTTTCCAATTCCTACTGATGGAGGAAGAAACAATTGTGAAATATTTGGAACTGAGAGTGTTTTTCGCATGAAATTTCCAACAGAGAGAGAGGAATTAGATAATCCTGGTTCCTGTTGAATCCGGAGTGTATTTCTAGGGCGGTTTTTCATTTGTTCGTCACGAAGATGAACTGACTGTCTCATCCTATCTAAATTAAGGATTGAATCCACTGCTGAAATAGATCGGATGTACTCCTCTGGAAACAAAAGGTTGCAGTAATAAAATTTTGTCTAAGAATGATATACAGGGTCCACCAGAATTAAGTACCATATGGAGAAAGTTTTTATGAAAAATGCGTCAGAAATTTAGAGTGTTGCACTGAATCAGACAGTGCTAGAAGTAAGAAAAAGTTATTGCAAGGTTAACCCTTGTGCTTTCGCCATATGGTACTTAATTCTGGTGGACCCTACTAACTTTATTTTAGTAGATTATCATTATCCTTTCAAATTCCAACCTACCTATATACGATTCTCCATGGGATACTGCCAAATTTGCCAAAGATTCTCGAGTTTCCAACTGTTCCGAAGACTTAGGTAAATGACTCACAATCTGATATGTGACCCCAGTCTTCTTTCTATTTCTATCTTGTTCCGAATCTTCAGCTTTTTTCATTGTAAATCTCGCTCGTAGACGCTCTGCTAACGATGCTCTAAAGAGTAGCATAAGGTAAATGAAGCCCCAAAAACCTCACAATTTATACAATTATTATTCAATCACCTATTTTTCTTAACAAAAATGCAAATACGTTTTCTCAAAATGCAGTCCATCTGTACTGGATGAGAGAGCCTCAAAGCTATTCTCAGTATCACATAAATGACTTCTCCCGAAGGAGTGGGTTTGTTTAATTGTAAACAATCATGGACAGAACTGTCCCATGATACCAGAGCCCAACTCTCATTTGACTGCCTGGAAACAAGACAAAGAATTATTAGGTTGAGAAGAAAATATGAATCAATCAGTCATACCTCTGGTCACTCCAAGCAGAGTAAAAATCCCCATAGGATTTCCTTATCATGGGAAGAGCTACAAACTGAGCATCATGCTCCTTTGGAAGGAGAGATTCTAATCCAGCTGTATGTCCAGTGACAAGTGGAGGGGAATGCGGACTCGAATCAGCTGATAAAACGTCTTCGGAAATATCCAAGAACATCACCTATAACAGAGTTCAATGAAAATTGGAATTGATTCAATTTATGAACAAGTCCACTATGTACCCTTTTCCAATAACTACATAAGATTAAGAAAAAGAATAATTTGAATAAGTAAATATTTAAAATGAATCTCACAGGCATGTGTTCTTCCATTCCTATTTCGGGTTTGAAATTGGAACTGGACGGTGCTCCTGGAACACCCGAATCGGGAGATGGAACAAGTACTGCATTTCGTTCTTCAGTCAATGTCAACCATTGATTCACAAGAGACTTTTCACGATTTTGTTCTTCCGGGCTTTTTTCTTGTTTCTGTGCCAAATCCTGGAGATGTCTATCTAAGTAATCACGACGGCGTTTCAGGGCATCTCCCCATCTGTCAAACCGAATTCCAATCATTACCTCTTTGTAAGTCCGACTCCGAATTACATAACTTATTATGATTATAAGTTGTTGTAGATACCTTTCCCTAAGAATAGATAAGTCAACTTCCTGGTAAGAATCCAATGGTCTTTGCTTAGTAGTGGACCTGACAGATATGGCTCCAAGGGAAACTTGGTCTATTTCATCACAGACAATTGGTAATTGCCCAGCACTCGAATTTGTTTCCACAGTTATAAGGATCCTTCGCTGGAGCCCTTGACGCAACTGATGAATTCCTCCGGTACCATTGACCATTTCCCCTTCGTTTTCAATTTCCACAGACACATAGTCCCCGTTCTCGTTCAATTCCTACAAAACCAATAAGAAAAAAGGTAAACCTTTTAGAAAAATTGAGCAAAAGTTAAATAGCAAAAGGCTATGGCTAAAATCAATAATAAAAGTTATTTAAAAACAAACAAATTTTTGGGCACTACAAGGATGAAAGTATTGACATTATAACGTTCAATTTCTCACTTGAATTTCTACCCAAATTTTCATCTGAGAAGTAACTTCTTTCCATCTATCTGTGACGCTATTATTGTTCGCTTCTCCATTGTTGGTAGTTGTGCCGTTTGATTGATGTGTTAAGGAATCTGTGGAAGATTGATGTTGAAGTATGTGATTTCCACGGTGTCCCCAAACTTCAATAGCCAACGCAGAATCAGAACAGTAGTCAATGAACTCCTCAGAGACAGGAACCGTGAAATATTTTGTTTGATCAAATCTAACAACTGAAGTGGTAGACGTGGGTGGGACGACAATGTGTTTGTCACAGAAGACATACCTAAAAATTAATTTAAAAAAATCTTGGAAACGCTCTCTTCAGTGAAAACTAGTCAGTGATAGCAGTATTTAGCTAAAATGTGTCAAACTTACTGACAAAACACATAGTGACTGGAAGAGACACCCGCTAAATGTCTCACTGTCACTTTGACCGTGATGGTCCTAGGTTCTGCTTCCGTTTCAAACTCGTCATCTTCATCTTCATCCTCATAGTCGTCGTACATGGAATTATCCAATTTGGAATTCTGACTGGAAAATTTTGACGATTCGAAGGTCCCAGTGGAAACTTTTGCCACTTCCACATGAAGTCTCCCTACAATTTCACCTTGTTGGTTTATCACAGGAACTGGATACTTCAAAGTTACGTCATCGTAGAAAAGCACCTAAGATAACCGACAAAGATGGTACATTGAAATGTATCACAAAGTTTAAAATATTTCTTACTTGTAAAAATACATTTGCAATCCCTAGAAGCAAATGTGGTTGATCCAATTCAAAAAATGCTGCTGGGGGTCTTTCATTTAGTGGATCCCGAACTTTCACTGTATCCGGACTGTTTGTAATCTCTTCATATAGTTCACGCATTTCAATCAGTAGATTTTGGAGTTTCTCCATTGACCAAATTTGGGAATAATGACCGTCTTGTTCTACACGAATTGACGGTTCGGTTAACTACAATCAAAATTCAAATTAATATTAATAATGAATTGAAAATTGACATCCTTTCAATCTTCAACTTACCAATGCCCCTTTGGGCCGATTTGGGGTTAAATTGTTAGGAGGGATCAACAGAGTCTGCAAAAAAAAAATAGAATCATACATCGAAATTTGAAGTTATTCGAAGAAATTCAAAGCTTTATTTGATTACTAAAGCAAATGATACTTTGTTCAACTCAACTCACCACGCTATATCTAACACAAATCTGCATCGCATTTGCAATCTCATTAGCTTCTCTCACCATCTGGTTGGCTCTTAGTAAATATTCTTTGAGTAGTTTGAGACCTTCTGACATTTTACTGTTCCTAGCTGCGACCATTTGTAAGCTGGTAGAGGCTGACTGATGTTGTTGTTGTTGCTGGTGTAAATATGTTTGTGCATCCCACGGTACCGTAGGTGGAAGGGCTGAGGTAGGACTTAGAACATGCATCATCGCAGTGAACTGACGTTCAAATTCCTGACGTTGTTTTTCAAGTGCTACTTCTTTATCCTAAAATCCGAAAAAAAAAGTTAGAAAAAAAAACATCATTGGTCTCTCCATATTACGTATTACTTTCTTGTGCTTAGATTCTAATCTTGCTACAGCATCATGAATAGGATCACTTTGGATTAATTGCTTCATGGAAAACTCCGCAGATGCTTGTTCATAAGTACTTTCATCTCCGCTGGAGAAAATACCATCTGAAAAGATGGGGAGAAAATCAATACATGACTTTCTTTTTTAATCAAGTTCAAAGAAAAGAACCACCAAATGAAATGAAAAAAAAAACAAGAAGTATAAATGGATGTTCTAGAAAAGCTGAAATAATGTAACAAAACACTAGACCAAAGAAATGGGAAAAGTATGATAATTTAGGTTTCTAATGTTTGGAGGAAAGAATTTGTAATTGTCAAAGTTTGAGATACATCATTAAGAATTCAAAAGGTAGAGAAAAGTTAGTTTGCTGTTTATGGCTAAAGTTCTTGCCTGTTAAGGTTCCATTGGACGGAATGCTATTAATTGCTTGTGAGGAAGGATTGTTAGGAGGGAGCGGCTTGATAGGGCTATTGAGTCGAAAAAAATGGTGGTTTCCCCAAAGAATCCTGTCCCCATGTCGAAGAATTTTTCTCCTCTCGATGATCCTTTCTCCATTGACACAGGTATGCGCTCTAGGATAGGGGATTAAGTACAGTGTTTGATCCGGCTCGATGATCAGCTCGCAGTGGAGGGGTTCTATCCCTAGTCCACTGAGTTGAATGTCCGGAGGTCCTTCAGCTTCAGGGCGGCCCACAACTGTTCGATCTTCTTTGAGATAGTACACTAAGAGTTCATTCAATGCAGGGTCTGCATTTAAGTTTACTAGGTAGAATCTGTCTTTCTCTACCTAACGAAAAAAATTATTAAAAATTAGATTAGACCAATTAATGAGACGATAAGAGATTTAAATAAAAGTAAGTAACTTGCCGAAATTCCAGATTGTTGTACAGAAATTCCCATTTTTTCCAGTGCTGCTTGACGCTCTTGTTGGGCCTGTTCTGACCGCACGAGCTTTTCCTCCCAAGTTTCTGATACTTGTCGCATCAATTTTTCACTCTGGAAGTAATAACAAAATCCAAAATATTATTAAAATTACAATACTAATTAGATGACCATCAAACCTGATTTAGCTGCTCATTCAAAACTTTGTCTGTCACGTGACTCTTGAGAAGTTCTCTCAATTGTTTGACTTCCGCTTGTAACTCACGAATAAGTTTCGCGTTTGGATCTTCGTTTACCACAGCGTTGTTCACAATTCTCTTTGCTCTGAAAGTATCAACAATGAAATGAAACATTGAACTTATGCCTTCAGTTCTAGCATGATTTTACAAATCTGTTTACCTATCAGCATATCGGAGTGTTGAGAGGGTCTCCTCGTAATTGTCAGGAGATGGAGAGATAGTGGCTATCATGATAGTCCGGCTGTTTCCTCCAAGGTTGTCCTTAAGGAGCCAGGTGAGAACTGAATCTCTATATGGAATGAAAATTTTTGTATCTTTGGTTGAATTCCCAGTGGCACTCCCTTCCGCTAATTTAGAAATCACGAGTCCAAGGGTTGTGAGGGACTTGTTAATGTTAGATCCTTCCTTGAGCCGTTCACCAACTGCACCTGTCTTTATAGCTCTCTCTGATCCTGCCAAATCCACCAGTGATATCTTGCTCACTTTTTCCCCACTTACACCAGAAGCAATGTCTGACACGGTTTGAGTCAATACAATTGTAAAAACAGCATGTGACCTAGAACTCTCAGAGTTCATGTTTGTTGCTGCAACTGTTCGAGATTTGTTTCCTTCTGTCATTAGAGCAGCCACATCTTCAGCTGACTTGACAGCGAGAAGAGAGAGTCCATCGACATAAGGCCCAAGGATTGAGTGTTCCCGCACTTTCAGTGAAGTCTTATTAGCAACGAGCAAGTCCCGTACTTTCTCATTGTATATTTCCATATAAGACACTTCAATCTTGAATACTGTCGGCTCATTTTCAGACTCTTCAGCAATTCGCCTAAAAATATCATCACATAGTCGAGGAATGACGCCCCTAAAATCAGGATAATGAAATTCATTCAACAATTTTACTAAAAATAATAACCAAACAATAATTGAAAGGAATGAACTTGAAATATATATAGCTTGTCTCTCACCTCTGCTCACTGGATCCAAGCATCGTGTAAGATTTTCCTGAGCCAGTCTATAAAACCATAATCAAACGACACGTGAGACAACCAAAATTTCAAATTGAACAAGTGCATATATATTTATAATAATAAAATTAAAAAAATTTTCAACTCATTCAACATTAAATTACTTTTAGCCATGTTTTATTCTCAATTACTTATTTTATCAAGACTTACTTGTCCATATGCAAATAAGCAGCCATTGTACCCATCGAAAGCACTAGAGAGTAAGTCTTCTCCGAGTGGTAGGAAGACTTCATCTTGTGTAGAATTTTGATCAAAGACATGATCAAATGCAAATGACTTCTTGGTACTATTGGAGTTATTATTATTATTATTATTTGAACCATTATTATTGTTAATAACGGGACAAAGAATAATTTGATTTTTTGATGAAGATGGGACTTGAGTAATAAGTGAGGAGTTTCTGTCAGAAGAACGTAGACTTTTTTCACGGGCGTTGAGAGGGCGGACACGAACTCCAACTTTGACCTTATCCTTACCCATGACCGCAACTCCTATGAATCTACTCTAACTAATTACTAACTATAATTTTATGTACAAACTACAAGTCAGTTACGTAAAATGTTTCACATTAAAGTTAAAAATTTACTTTTTGTTTTTCCAAATTGTTGTTGAGTTCCAAAAGAAGAAGAGTTTAAATTTCTCCACCTTCTCTGCCTTCACAAGAGAATCTCATTCCCATGACTCATTTCAGTTCCTATCTTGCTCATTCCCAGAAAACACCAACTTCCGGAAACAATCAATTATTCCCAATCAAAATCAATCAAATTCACACAAAATTATGAGAACCAATGATGAAAACAGTCTAATTTAAGTTGTAAACAGTGTCACATGATTAGGAATAGGAATTTACGAAACTAGTCTATAACTCTGTGCCCATCTATGATTCATATACGCCTGTATATGTACCACATGCCCAAATATGTATTACATGCCCATATCTGAATCGTATACGGGCACATAACTTGTCCATAATTTTGCCTTTAACTTATGGGCAAATGACCTTATGTCACAACTAGTGAGTTATGACTCACTAGTCTTACGACGTCTTACCACACGCGAGTCATCTCAGGTATGACTAAAACTCGTTTTCCCAATGACTCAATCACTTGATATGACTGAAATAATTCTGGTTTTTGAGTAACGGTGAGTAATATCAATATCGGTCACTCAATAGGTTCCTAACATTTACTAATGTTAATCTTTTTGAACTAATGGTATGCAATTCAGTTTGAATTTCCCACTCCCGTTTTGAATTTTTCAAATAACGCGCTCCAGTGGGACTCGGGACTCTCCTGATGTCATTGACCTTTAAATAAACAAATAAAAATCAATAAATTGAGTATTATTATTATTATTTGATGTGTTACTCAATATGGATTATGCAGGTGATTCCAGGTATTTGTCAACAATGATTATTGAAGTTTTAATAATTGAAACAAGACAATCAGCATGTATTTTAGACCATATCTTCCAACAAAATAGATTAGGCGTGTACATATTCTATCACAATGATTAATTAATTAACATTTTTTTATATAGTGTGAACAATACTTTTTTTTAAATTCCCTAGGTATAATCAAGGGATTCTTTGACTACATGTTGTTCTTACTGGACCAGAAAAATCATAAAATAACATTTATGTTATAATAACTAAATCTAATAACTTGAGACTGAAGTCTACACACTAATTTAGATGCCAGTTAATAACAAAGTTTAAGATTTGATTTTTATAAATTATTCTCACTCATATTTCTCCTTTTTTTTTTTTTNACAAAGTTTAAGATTTGATTTTTATAAATTATTCTCACTCATATTTCTCCTTTTTTTGTTTTTGATTTATATAGAAAATTAGAATCATTATGTTCTAATGTTTATCATCCCTAAAGCCTAAAGCAAATTTGTAACAATTTAAGATATACATAAATCCTTGACAACTTTCAATCACAAGTGGTTTTTCTCTTTTTTTTTTCTTCAAATTATTAAGTTTCAGGTAAAATTCTCATTCAGTCGAACGAATTTTGACGTAAAAGTCGTTACTTGGATTTGAGAAAGTCTAACAGGAAAAACTTGGATTCCATTTGTAAACATTGGAAAATAAACT
This sequence comes from Holacanthella duospinosa, assembly GCA_002738285.1. Taxonomy (NCBI): domain Eukaryota; kingdom Metazoa; phylum Arthropoda; class Collembola; order Poduromorpha; family Neanuridae; genus Holacanthella; species Holacanthella duospinosa. The sequence continues at coordinate 15,449 of NIPM01000573.1, forward strand.
TATTCAATTTCTCGAGAATCAACGTGATGAAAAAATTAGTTGAGAATATTACGTCTCTTGGAATGAAAAAATTCGATCGACATTAATTAATTTTTGGCAGACTTTGGTATAGATGTGATAATAATTATTTGTTTCCTAATTAAGTAATAAGGTTCAAGTTCTGGGGAACAATTTTAGCCAGTTTTCAATTTGGCACTGTTGTTTGCAGTGTCATAAGAATTCATGACATGAGTTTTCCAATCCTCTTCATTGGTTGGAATTTCTTTGTCTGTTTGAGATTCCTCAAGATCAGGAGTACTTTGGTTCATGTTTGTTTCTTCATTTGTTTCAATAGAATTTTTGGTTTCATGTTTGGTTACCTCATCAATATTTTTAGCTGAAGTAGTGGTAAGATTTCTTAAATCTGTAGTACCATTGACACGTTGGAGGGAACTGGAGATTAAGGTAGTTGATGTCTTTGGGGTTGATTCGACTATGTTATTTGTTGATTTTCTGACAAGTAGTGGCAGTAAGTAGATTGACAATAGTGCAAGAACATGGAAAAAGAAATAAATTCGCCTGAAAACATTAAAAAAAATTTAGTTAAAACCTATTCTAATTATACCCTTAACTTTATTTTTAATTTACGTGTAAACTGCGATCGTTGGGTAAAAATCCTGAACAACAAAGGCAAATGTAATATAAGCCAGAATGCACCGTGTAGCGCACCAAGTCACAAAATCGTAAGCCAATTTCCTAATGCTTCCAGAAAGAAAGAATGGCCGCACGAGTTTTCGGACCTACAAATGAAAACAATGAACTCAATACTACTACTTCATCGAACTTCGAACTTCGAGCTTCGAACTTCATCGAAATAAAAAAAATAATTATTGAAATATAAAATTTTTAAACTTTTTTCTTACAACTCTTCCGGAAGTGGTAAAAATTGCTCCAGAGAAGAAGGTAATGTAGTAACCCGGGTAGAATCCATGCCAAAAGGCGGAAACCATGTACACCAGGTATGTTCTGACATGAACAGGACTTCGTTCGTAAACAACATAGCGAAGCCACTTCATAGTTCCAATATTCCAATTATCCAAAACTTCCTTCATATTCAACGAAAGTTCCAATCGGAAGGGATGGACATTGGATACCAAATCAAAGGTCCCTTTGACACGATCATATCCAAGTCCTGACATGTTGCATACAGCATCTGACAAAATCCACGCATGGTAGTATTTACATCGCTCGACTGTCGTGGAAACAACTATGTAGACCATTTTGTATATATTTGATGTTTCGTCAAGAAATTCTGCACCTGGAAAAGTAAAATATATATATATAATATTAATCCAGAAAAAATTCCAAATAAAATTTCCACTTATAAAAACAAAATAATTTAACTCCCATTACTTCAAATTAAACCAAAAACAATTTCTCTCTTATTATTATAGAAAAGGCAATTTTTTCGTTTAATTTAGACCAATCTAGACATTTTGTTACGACACTTAATTCTTCAAAAGCCTGTTTTTTTCTTGTTACTAAATTGCATCAGATATATATTTGGCCATAAGAAATTAATTCAAAATTAATGTTTTTCTAGATAATTATACTAAAAGTATTGGGAGAATCAGCATTAAAAATAAATAGCAATATGATTTTGTTTTTATCAATTTCATACTTCTGACATGTTGAACATCGAATTTTGGTCCAAGTCCCAGAAAGATTAGAACAAAAAATGTGNTCAATTTCATACTTCTGACATGTTGAACATCGAATTTTGGTCCAAGTCCCAGAAAGATTAGAACAAAAAATGTGCTTTTGATCAATTTGATCCCAACTTCAACCCCTGGACTTGGTACTTCATCCTGGGCTTCAATAAACTCCAAAAAGTCATCATAGAAAACCAATGGACCAGCAAGCATAGATTGGAACTGGAAAATGTAGCTACAAAATTTCAAAAAAGTTGGTGCTTCTCGAACTACACGTTGTTTCTGGAGAGGTGATAATTCCTGATTTTCTTTTTTCTCATCAATTCCATCCATAATAGAAAAGGCAAGAGATGTCATCTTCTGAGTCAAAACCATAAGAGGACCTAAGACAAATCAAATGCAAGGAACCTTGAAGTCAGTTTTCAAATTTCTTCTCTTTCTTGTTTCATCACAATTACCTGTAATATCCAATGAATATCCGGTAGTATCATAAAATTGTCGTTTGATGTGAAGGAAAGATAAATAACCCATTGAAGCCACAAGAACTAGCCTAAAATATATANCATAAAATTGTCGTTTGATGTGAAGGAAAGATAAATAACCCATTGAAGCCACAAGAACTAGCCTAAAATATATTAAAAAAAAAAAAAAAGGGTTGTTAAATTGTCAAAAAAAAATAAAAAAAAAACGTCAATAATTCCCTAAAAATTATCATTATGAATCAAATAAAGCTTACCAAGGCATAGTCCTTGACTTTGATGAAGAAATAATTAAGTAGCTCAGACCTGCTGAAATGATAATANCATAAAATTGTCGTTTGATGTGAAGGAAAGATAAATAACCCATTGAAGCCACAAGAACTAGCCTAAAATATATAAAAAAAAAAAGGGTTGTTAAATTGTCAAAAAAAAAAATAAATAAAAAAAAAACGTCAATAATTCCCTAAAAATTATCATTATGAATCAAATGAAGCTTACCAAGGCATAGTCCTTGACTTTGATGAAGAAATAATTAAGTAGCTCAGACCTGCTGAAATGATAATATGGAAGATTTGAGTTCCAAAACAGAAGAGACAAATAGAAATCCCAGAAATGACAGTGAACCAGAGTCGTGTCAGAGGATTTCGGATCCATTTTCTCAAGATATAGCTCAACAGAAGTGCCACGACTTGACAAGTTATGAAATTAATCTGAAAATCAATCAATCTTATTTTACTTTAAATCAATCAATCTTACCGGCTGATAATTGATGTCACATGTAGTCAGTGTCAATTGATAAACACGTGTTTAGTAAAAACTAACAACAGAAAAAGTTTAAAATGATTATCAAACCTGGTCAATAGATAGGGATGTAAAGTCACAGATGAAACTGAGAGCAGTAGATCCGCTATAATGGCTCAATTGTTCCACAACCATGTCACCGCGTTCCGCTCCCATTCTTTCCAACTTTTTAACACTTTAACTCCCAACTCCCCAGAACGTACCTCTGCTACCAGTTAACACTAAATGCTTCCACAATTTTGTAAAGTCAACTCCAACCGAGACCAAACTTACTCAAGCTTCTTCACACTGTTACTACTGCTGGAATCTGAAGAATCCTGTTTATTTACAATAAAAAAAAAAGAGAAGATATGAAAACAATTTGGCACAGACGAGAACTTGTTTATAACAAAAAGTGACTAAAGATTTGTAAGTTTTAGCTCAGATCCTGACCTATGGCAAGGCAACAACGAACTCTCTCTCTCATTACCAAAAATTATTCTAAAAGTAAGGAACATATGCAGCAGAATGAGAATAATTCTGTACAAGCCCTTTCGACGACGACCAATTGCTCCTTCTAAGAATAAATATATGAATGGAGTGCTAAAAATTCTAACAAAAAGTTTTATTCATGGTTCCTTCCAGGAATAAACGATACACTCGGAGTTTAGTAGCCAGATTAGGTGCCGCTAATATTATTTTTTTATCAGCTCTTATTTAATATTTTAAGCATTTACTAGACAAAACTCCTTCTGGACAGACCATACGCATACTTCGGACCTCGTGCATTAATACATTGTAATGAAAGGCACAGATTTGATGATCACACCACCCTGTTTCCACCAATAAAGACAACCGCAGTCATCCAAAACCTTATGTTATATTATTTTATATCCTCACCCTATCCTGTTTTACAAGAATTATTAACATTTTATTACTTAATCGAATGGGCCTTATAAGTGACACTTTATTCTCCTCATACCTATTCAAATAAAATAAATTGCGATAAAGAGTAATTGACCAATTTACATAACTATAGCTAAAAAGAAAGGAAAAAAATTTCAAAACATCAAAGACACACAGCTGCTGTCTATCCGATTATGATGATCCAACAACTTTCACATTTGGTCCAAAATCCAAATAACAATGGCTTACCAAATAATGACCCTGACCACTAATCCGAGAATGTTACCACTAAGAATCAAAACAATTGATTTTTGAGTTGAGTTTTGAGTTTATGTGGTTTAAATTCTCGGATTAGTGGTCAGGGTCATTATTTGGTAAGCCATTGTGGTTGAGTTTTAATAAACTCTTTGCTTATTTTATTAATCATTCTGCAACATGCAATTTTAGTAAGGATTTAATAATATTTTGTCAGTTTTAAGAATAGCGTTTAGTCTTTTAGTAAAATGAATCCAGAGGGAAAATAACATATTAACTCTGTAAGAATTAATCTTTGAGTGTCCTTGAGAAATTGTATAGAGAAGTTACTTTACTGCTCATATTTGCAAAAATAAGTCAAGCGTTAATTACTTAGTAGCTTTGCATGATAATAAGAATTTGGATTTTGGACCAAATGTGAAAGTTGTTGGATCATCATAATGGGATAGACAGCAGCTGTGTGTCTTTGATGTTTTGAAATTTTTTTCCTTTCTTTTTAGCTATAGTTATGTATATTGGTCAATTACTCTTTATCGCAATTTATTTTATTTGAATAGGTATGAGGAGAATAAAGTGTCACTTATAAGGCCCATTCGATTAAGTAATAAAATGTTAATAATTCTTGTAAAACAGGATAGGGTGAGGATATAAAATAATATAACATAAGGTTTTGGATGACTGCGGTTGTCTTTATTGGTGGAAACAGGGTGGTGTGATCATCAAATCTGTGCCTTTCATTACAATGTATTAATGCACGAGGTCCGAAGTATGCGTATGGTCTGTCCAGAAGGAGTTTTGTCTANTGCCTTTCATTACAATGTATTAATGCACGAGGTCCGAAGTATGCGTATGGTCTGTCCAGAAGGAGTTTTGTCTAGTAAATGCTTAAAATATTAAATAAGAGCTGATAAAAAAATAATATTAGCGGCACCTAATCTGGCTACTAAACTCCGAGTGTATCGTTTATTCCTGGAAGGAACGATGAATAAAACTTTTTGTTAGAATTTTTAGCACTCCATTCATATATTTATTCTTAGAAGGAGCAATTGGTCGTCGTCGAAAGGGCTTGTACAGAATTATTCTCATTCTGCTGCATATGTTCCTTACTTTTAGAATAATTNTTGGTCGTCGTCGAAAGGGCTTGTACAGAATTATTCTCATTCTGCTGCATATGTTCCTTACTTTTAGAATAATTATTGGTAATGAGAGAGAGAGAGTTCGTTGTTGCCTTGCCATAGGTCAGGATCTGAGCTAAAACTTACACATCTTTACTCACTTTTTGTTATAAACAAGTTCTCGTCTGTGCCAAATTGTTTTCATATCTTCTCTTTTTTTTTTTTTTTTTTNTGTTGCAGAATGATTAATAAAATAAGCAAAGAGTTTATTAAAACTCAACCACAATGGCTTACCAAATAATGACACTGACCACTAATCCGAGAATTTAAACCACATAAACTCAAAACTCAACTCAAAAATCAATCATAAAGCGTAAGACGCTGAATCACTCCACAATTGGATGACTGTGTGAGTGTGAACGGATGTTTTTGTAAACTTTGCCTAACTTTTCCTTCTAAAACTAAACTTGTCATTATTGTAAATGTGATGATGAACAATAACTAATAACTACCGTTTATGTTTTTTATCATTATTATCTAATGTAGTGATTTCCGTCTAGGTAATACCTCAACGCCTACACTTTTTCACTAGAAAAGGATTACTCTAATGATCTAATGAATAAAAAAAAAACCTTATGATTATAAAAATGATGATATCCTGCCACTCCTCCGCACCCTACCAGCCACCACCGCACCATTTTGACTCACCAAAATACACTAGATATGTGAATAACCGATGAAGGTCACAAAATCCATTCATTATTAACATCACCACTAAAAATAATAACAATAATACTTCATTCTTTTCAACTAAGAAACTGCGTAATAATTTAACAATAATAAAAAATGTGCTTTACAAATAAGTTGAATTTTTACAAAGTGATGGCACACCTTTTGGACTCGACATTAACTAAATCCATTCGAAATTCTTAACTTTTACCAAACAAATTGTCAAAACCCATCCCAAATTCTAATCTATCTGCTAAATACAAATGTCAACTTCGAACTGGTTATATGTTTTCTTGTTACCACTAAGAATCAAAACAACTCAAAAGTGTCTGCATCAAAAGAGTAACCAGTCCTTAATAAAACATTAATAAAATAATCATCATAGCTGTTACCGTCGTCATAATAATTTATTAACCATGATGAACCAGGACCCAACCCCGTTCTCAAGGGCTCATTAGTAAACTCAACTAATAAAATGTTAAAACAATCCTACAGCTGCGCTATTCACGGTTAATAAATATTCAAAACTATGATGGAGGAAGAAGATTAACATTAACTGTAAGCATTTTCATAAAAACAAAAATCAGGAAGAGGCGGCAGGACCTTATTAATTGAACATATCGATTGAATTGAAAGAACTCTCCTTTGACGTACCGAAAATGAATACTTAACGCCCGTTTCATGATTTTTCAAATCGNGGACGTTTTGTTCCAATGCTAAAATCCCTTCCAGGATAAATACACTCTTTTCTCTTGTTAGTCTTCGATGGTCGTTCTATTAATTTAAATCCGAGACAATCTTTGGTTTCACATGTATAGCTTGCCCACTTAGTAAGACGGCGTGCTTNATGACTTTCAGGGCGAGTTATGTTGAATGTATTCTTCCATCCACGTAGTTGAATTATCATAACAGGATCTGAAATATACAATTTGAGTTCTGGTGCCAAATAACCTCGTGCAAGGGCTGTGATGACAATGTACTTAGAGAATGTAGCCTGATCACACTGCATCCCATTACATATATCAGTATATGGACGTTTTGTTCCAATGCTAAAATCCCTTCCAGGATAAATACACTCTTTTCTCTTGTTAGTCTTCGATGGTCCTTCTATTAATTTAAATCCGAGACAATCTTTGGTTTCACATGTATAGCTTGCCCACTTAGTAAGACGGCGTGCTTCTTTCAATACTTGTACTAAATTTTCAGCAGTAAGAACACCAAGAGCGTACAGTTTAAATATGATGTAGTCATACTCCACCGAAGTTACAACTTTCATGAGTGCACAATTTGCTGATGGGCGTTCGCTTATCGGGATTGAAATGAGCCNAGTTACAACTTTCATGAGTGCACAATTTGCTGATGGGCGTTCGCTTATCGGGATTGAAATGAGCCCAAGGTTCAGGAAATGTTGTATCTCACTGAGAGGTGAAACGTAAAATCCAGGACATTCTCGCGGTCTTTTGCTAAAGTTGATTGATTTAGCCTGTCTTATTAAGAGATTGATGGATTCTTGCGAGATATCCATCCTCGAATATGCCCACTGTGTAAATAATAGATGTATCAAACACAAAAA
>NIPM01000573.1:23657-84619 GCA_002738285.1 Holacanthella duospinosa
GATGACTGTGCTGTAGGAAGTACCTTAAGTCTTCGAGATGTGGCAACATCACAGACTTAGGTCAAATGGCTGGTGAGTTACTTAGGTTCTTAGGTTTGTTGTGGAGAATGCGAATTCTTAGGTTCATAGGCTATATGCAGACTTAGCTCAATGGACGCTGAGTTACTTAGGTTCTTAGGTCCGTGGACGGTGGACCTTGCGACAGGTTTAAACATGTTTGAACTTAATACTTAGGGTCTTCCATCCCAACTTAGGGTCTTAGGGTGAAAGGGTCTCAGAGCCAAAGGGTCTCAGGGCGAAAGGGTCTTAGGGCGAAAGCGTCTTACGGCGAAAGAGACTTAGGGTCTTAGGGCGTACAAAAATAGATTTTGGCGGCCATTTGTACGCGAAATCACCCTCGAACATACTACTACCTCATCCTCACTTCCTCTCTTAAATGAGGTTGACTATGACTTAATTTTTGGGGAATTCTGCCACAAAAATGTAATTATTGACAACTAACAGCATCAACCCAATGAATTTACTCCGAATTTTGCAAATTATAAATAAACTGACTCATCTCTGTTGTATAAGACAAAAATTTCTTCACCACAAGCGACAGACGTCATTGGCATTGTAAAAAGTAAAATCTCTTAATTTTCCTGAGCTTTAACTTTGTCATTGGGATTTACAAAGTAGTCTAGCTGTGGTGTATTACCACTGGACCTTCCTTTAATCACTCAATTATTTAGGCTAATTTTACTGAGCAAGTGGCAATTATCTCTAGCTACTATTGTGTCCCATGATTAGAACATAAATTGACTTACAAGGATAAAACTTGTGGAGTCTGAGGTTATTTGCTGAATAGAACTTGAGATAACCTCCATTTTCTCGGTTTTCTTTATCTTGACCACTTGACCCCTGATTTTTTGGCTCCATTTTGGGATTTGCGGTAACTTCCATATCATAACTGACAAATACGGCGAAAAGGAAGATGATGAGTACTTGGATGATGATAAGAATGGCAGAGGTTGAGAATCCAAATTTCGGTTTAGGAGTTGATAGAGCAAGAGGTGGTTGATTTGGACGACCTTTGACCTTCCTAGGTGGTGGAGGTGGTGAAGGGTCAGACGGAGATTCTTCGTCTCGTATATATGGGGGAGATGAAGATAACGGGTAGTTGTTGTACTCTGGTTCAAACATTGGACCAGCATTTCGCGGATGAATGCGATCAGGGCGAGGGAATCTGTCTAAAAAAAGAATGATCATAAATTAAGGAAGAAAAGTTAAATGAATTACTTACGTTGATTATTCTGGAGTTGAGCTGGTGGGTTTTGGTTCCAAATGAGATGACCCACAGTTTCCTCTGCCCCTATTTGACTCCTAGACACATTGCTGAGCTCCATCTGACCCCTCACTTGTCTTGTCTCATCTGGGGTCATCTCCTCACTACCATCTTCCTTCACTTGGTTTTTACGATTTCTCCTATTCTGTCCCTTTTCACTCTTCCATTCATTTGAAATATTTGGATCAGGTCGTATGACATCCATTTTGGGTGAAAGCCTCTATTTTCACCAAACTGGGTTAAATATAATTCCTAACTCCACTGATCAATTCCGGAAGTTAACTGACGCATCGAATGATCCATCGGATTCTTTTCGAAAGAAAGAGTCGATAGTTGTTAAATAATTGATTTCGTTGAGTATTCCATGCGCATTTCCTATTCATGACTCAATCAACGGGTTGTCAGTCAATGGACAAAATAAACAGTTTTCTGTAAAGTCGTAGTACCATCTAGCATAGCCTACCACTTACAACTCTCACGCCAAGTTTCTAAATGATGGAGACGAGTGACACGAATCCGTTTCACAACTTGTCCAGTGAGACAAACATGAAAATTGTGTTAAGGCCAGTCTAAATTAATTAGAAACTGGATAATTTAATAAAGCCCTTCCCTGTTGATAACCCTTTCCTCATGGTTAAAGAAGGGGTTAAAATATACAAGTCTTGTATAATTTATTTATTATTGTCAAGATTCAATAAGATTAAGATTTGTAAACCTCAAAAGAAGGTTAAATAATTCATTTTGATATTATTGAAGTTGAGTGAGATTAATAAGAGAGTTTAAGTTATCGCAATGTTGCCTCATGAAATGTATGAATATTGCCACTAATTGACTATAGTAAGGATTGCTTTCGGATGGCAATTGTTTGGAATTCGCAATGAGTAAGCTGCCCGATTTCTTGTTATCACCAGAAACTTACTGACGAATATAAAAAAAATAGGGTAGTCAGATCACACAAGACTTGGATAAAATCTTAGAATCCGTCGAATGAGAGACTTGTTAGATTTTTATCAAGATGTCCAAAAATGCCATTATTAGTAAAGCTGGGTGGGAGGAGGGGGGCGTCGAGACCAAAATGAAGAAAGAAGAAATGCTCCTTTTAGTAGCTAAGAACCGAAAGGGCATGACGATGGTAGTGGAGTTTGAGATGGGGTCAGGAGTTTTGGAGGTCCTCTTTCAACCAGGTAGGGATAGGTTGTTCAAGACGATGTAAAAGCTTCACAAGTGCACTGTTGTGACCCATGTAGTACATCTATGTCATTCCAAAAAATCACATCAAAATTTTCAAATAACATATTACCAACTGATTTGACCTGGTCACACACATAAATTGACGAATTTAGGAATGAGCAACTCTGACCTCGCTTGTCGCTTTAGCTCAACGGTTGACCATTTGAACAAGGATGAAAAATATATATTGAGGGTATTCCCGAATTTGTTTAATTTATTGATTTGTGAACTATTGTTCAACAATCAATATTTAGGGCCAACAGTAATAAGGTAAGGTCAAGTTTTGTCATGCTGAAGTCAAAACCAAATGTCAGCACCCAATTAGGTTTAGTTTAAGCAAGATTAAAAAAAAAATAATATATAAAAATTTAACAACTTAAGCAAGACGTCGGGAATTGCCTCATTAATTTCGGATATTGGTTAAAACTCTGAGAAATTAGGGAAGGAAAGAGCACGAAAAATGAGAATTTTTTTGCCAAAAATGCCGTTTGAAGTTTGTTAGAACAATTTTTAGTTATCACTAGTCAGCTTGTTACCGTTGAAGCACTTACTTGTAAGTACTTTGCTGCTCGCGTATCCATTGGAGGATACTGTCGTCCTTTACTCCTTCCCAAACACTTATTCGTACTTTGGCTTATTATTTGGCAGTAGAATCCTTTAGTCTTATCGTACCTAGTTCAACCAATTAGAAACATTCAACCTTTCAATTTTCTTATGTATTAAAAATTCAATTACTTACCTCAGTCTTTTTGAGTAATCAAAGACAGGATCAATTTGGAGGAAATGTTGAAGACGATTCATCACAGACGAAGGATCGTTTCTTAGCTCCTCCCCATCGATTATGAGGAGTTGCTGAGAAGGAAAGTAACTTAACCAACGCTCCAAATGGTGCGCGTAGCGGCCTGGATTAATACACCTGGAAACAAATTAGAAGAGGAGTAATTGTAAAGTACTTTCTATTGAATTTAAAATAATTCAGTTTTGGGGAAATGGTGATCTATGAAGTCTGGTTTGAGATGAGAAGCTACTTTTTGGGACACATAGAAGGGACATGGTGCAGGTTACAAAAAAGCAGCTTTCATAAATAAACGACTTTTGAATACCTATTTCTGAGATCACGTAATGGCCTTGGAGAAGCACTAGTAGCGGTCAAAACGTCGTAGAATGTGTAATTCAGCGTAATTGGATCATTGTGACTTCGCATATGCTGATACCAGCTATAGGCTCGTTTGGCAGGTGAAATAAGGATTGTCACCTGTGGATGACAACAAATATATTAATAATAATCAAGTCTGTGGAGTCAAGATGTAAACAACGATCCAGAATTGTGTAAAAAATTTCAATAATTAATTTAGATTAAAATTGCTAAAAAATTCACACAAAAAATAATAACACAATTCTTGATGGGCAAAGCTGGAAGTAAGACTTACCAATTTAGATCTCGGAAGTAAAGCATGTACACGCCGTGGTACCATGTCATTGTCAAAGTACGTTGCACTCTTCTCAAATAGAATTGGTTTCCTGCCCGGTGGCTTTGTCACATTACTTGAACCCGTCGTCGTCAACATGGGTGAAGTCGTCACGTTCTCCACCGTAAAAAACTTCATATACCTGAACAAAAGAAACCGATCAGATCAAAATTTTAGAAAACAACATTTTCTAGCCAGATTTCAAATAACCAGTCAAGTCCTTTGAAGTAATTCTTCCCATTGAAAAACTGTACTTCTTCGAAAGTGTCTGGACTAGGCTTATTGCTTCCAATGGTAGGGTGCATCGTCAGGAATGTATAGAGTGCCGTAGTACCAGTCTTCTGTGGACCAATCACTAGAAACTCCGGAAGGGCGTCACAGGTTCGATTCCCTGCCCAAATTTTTCGATGTCTTGGGTCGTCGCAAGGATTCTGTTTAAAAGAAGAAAAATTGAACTACTTTTGTAAGAATCGACAGAAAATGCCAGAATCGTTTGTAAACTCTGTCCTACCCCCCAAATTGGATCCACTTCATCGGGATGCATTTTGAAGTATCTCTCAGCTAAGGTCACTGGTGGATATGTCACGAGTTGCAGGTTCGTCCAGCACTGAACATACTTGATAACTGACTCAAAAGTGTAGAGCCCTAATCGATCGTTTCCATAGTTGGACATGTGCGTCATGAAAACATTAATCTGGGTCACAGGAGCATTATTTCAAATTGAATGAAGAATGGTAATTTTTGAAAGAGTAGTTTCCCTTACAGAGTTGTAAACAATGGTCTGGAATAATTCTCCACCGCTGATACTCTCATCCAATTTTGACTGACCTCCAGGGTAGCGATCAATGAAAATTGTATGAGTGAATAAACCACAAGTCTGTCTGGGAAGAACCTAGAAAAAGAGCAAGTATGAAAAAATAATAGAAGCTCAACTCCTTTCCATTTCCTCACCATGATTCCACGGTGGATGAAACCACGGCGGAGTCTGGCTGGACGAAGATGTGGAAACTCTTCAGTACTCGTTACTTTCACGTTCCAGATCTTCTTCCAAGCATCATAGAGACCTTCATGGACCGGGTAAACCCCTGAATCTGACAGAGCAACACCAAAACAACTCATCATCATCATTATATCCTCAGTTCGCATGAGGCTTGGTACGAAAAAAAAATTCCCAGGAACTTACGATGCGGAGATACAGAGTAGCCAGAATCCGTAGGGATTCCATGTTCCTAAATAAATGATTCAGTCTAAAATCCTCTACGGCAAAAGCTCATCGACCAAAACGATAGTCTTTATAGTACCTTTGCAAAGTCTTTGTTCTTCCCCATATCCAGCGCTAGTTGAGTCGTATTCGAGTACAGATGTGGCTGAATGTGGTTCCACATGTGACCGAACCACATGAATTTGTCACTGTTGTCTGGAATTTTAAAGAAATCATAATAAAAATTAGAATCAGAAAAGATTAGTTTCTAGCAACACAGATTCATAAGTTAGGCCTGCCAGATCCAGTAACTACCAACGATCTCCAATGCTGTAACATTACGATGACACTGTAAAAGGTCCAAATCTTCAAAAAAATCAATTATTATTCATTGTACCTAGAATCAAATCATCTCCAGAGTTTTCTTCTTCGTTGCCCGAGTGAAAATACTTCCCAGAGAATCCCAAATTGAACTTAAACCCAGGAACCATGGCACGGATTCTTTCTTGGGCCGCCAGAATTGCCTATAAATGTCCCATAAACCACATGAGAAGGATTCCACAGGTAAGAGCACAAAATCCACCTAGTTAATTACACCAACCCTACCTCCACATCACTCTTCTTGAGACGTGTCCCACGCTCTCCGACGAAGATGTCATCAATATCAATGAGAATAGAGCGCTTGAGACTGACACTGAGACGACCTCGACTTAGATAAGACAAGGCGTCGATAAAGACGATTCGATGAAGCCAAAATTTCAAACCAGCACCAAAAAGTACACGTCGGATCCCATCTCCCTCACCTTTGTCCTGGAGATAAAAAGTTAGGAACCATTAAAAGAGAATTGTGGGCTAGAAGAAAGTAATGTCTCCATTCCTTTCCCTCGAATTGAACTGATTTCAGAGATTTTGATCTTCAGTGTCACTTTATCTCTCGAAATCCCATTTGGACTAACGTTTCGGAATAAATGCCAATGTCCCAAATGTCTCCATCAACTTCCTATTGTCCACTTTCCTAAGGACGTTAGGATTGAAATGGAAATGAAATCACCCGAACCGATTTTAGCTTTATATCTCTACGGAGAGGAAAAACTTTCTCCTCGAGCTCATTCATCCAGTGGGAAGACTTTCTTTTTAATTTAAACTCCAGAAAAGTTGTAGTTGGAAAATTTAGACGCAGTAAAGATGCCAAAAAGGGAAAAGCCGAGTTTTATTTAAAAAAAGTGAAAGTTAATCTCTAAATAAGAAGGGAAGCGGACGGTGAAGAATCCTTTCTGACTTTTTAATAAATGAAAAGTTAAATTAAGACGCTTTCTTTGAGTGTAGAATCTGAAGAGACAACATGGAGAAAAGGTCCTTTGAATCTGTGACATGCGGACGTCTGACTTTGGTCGGAGGTAACAAAGAGTATGAAACATAATGGATGTCTTTTGTAATAAATTCTCTCAAACGGGACTCTCCTACTTCAAAGAAGAGAAAGTTCAGTTTCAATTTCACCCTTTCCTGCCACCTGCCTCTCAGTCTGACCTCATTTTTCACTCCAGCCTTACTCCAACAACCCAAAATAACCAAAAAAGGATTTCACAAACCATCTTACACAATCTCATCTCTCATGCAACCCAAGAGCTTTGATTTTCACATTTCCAATAGAAACTTCCAGCCTTTTTCTTTGAACCTTTCAATTTTCTTCATTTCTCACCTGTATGACAGTGATTAGAGGGGAATTGGCGGTGGAAGAAGGTTGTTCGTCAGTTGCTTGATGCCATGCCGTGGCTAATGAAACAGGCTCATAAGTTGTATGATTAGGAGTAAAGACGGTCCATAAGTCGGTGGGTTCATTCGGTAAGAGTCCCCTCACAATATCACCAGCACGTGTCAACCGCAGTACACCTGAGCTAGGGTTGAGATAGGCATCCTAAAAAAATAAAAAAATAAAAAAATAAAAAAAGATCCGGAAGTAAATCAAATTGTAATCATATCTTGAGGGTGTCTCAGAGTCTTTCGTTGACTTGAAGTTCTCAGAGTCCTTGTAAAAGAGTTCAACCGTAAGTGTACATTTACAGAATGCTTGAACTCCTGGAGCCCTGGAGACAGTTACATACAGTAGAGAGAAACAGTTGGAAAAGACCCACTTTCATACTCTTCTTGAATATGAAATCTCCATGTCAAGTCTCTTTCAACTCCAAATCCAATCGGATTCCTACGAATTTCTCTACTTTCTCCTCATCCGTTTTACGACGACTCACACTACCCGAATAGCAATAACATCCGAAATTGAGCCATTCCGCACTAGATTTCCCTCGTACCAAAAAAAAATCTTCTTGTNTTACGACGACTCACACTACCCGAATAGCAATAACATCCGAAATTGAGCCATTCCGCACTAGATTTCCCTCGTACAAAAAAAAAATCTTGTTGTTTTTTTTTATTCAATAGGTCTCAAAATTTTATTGGAAAGGCTTTCCCTTTTCCCCTTGGTATTCAATAAAGGACGGATTTGGAGAATTTGGAATGACTTTCCAATAATGGAAGAAAGTGAAAGTGAGGTCTCTTGTAAGACAGGGCACTAGATTAGCCCAACGAAGCCTAATGAGAAGAATAGTACCTCCTCCTATCATAATTTTTGTATCTATTTGTTCCTTTTCAATATCCAGAGCAGATATTGGAGAAGGAGAAGCGAGTGAGGGAGAGAAAAGAAAAGTCGTATTATGACTTCCCATACATATGTAAGGAAGAAAGAGAAAGTGGATAAAGTAAGAAGGAATGAGTTTCTCTTTAAATTAGACATAAAGACCACGAAGACGTCCTTTGAGAAAATGGGTTTCGTGATCATACTTTCACCAGGAAAATAAAAATAGAGATGAGGGGAAATACCCAGCGGATATGAACAACGGAAGAGAAAGTAGGCTTCTTGAGCTTTTACAAAAGATAAACACAACAAGGCAAAAGATGAAAAAATTACACTAAAACCATAAGTATCATTTTCCCAACTTTAGACTTTTCTCTTCATTTTTTAATAATAAAAATTCTATCTAGTAGTTATCGACTGAACAATGCTCATTTACTGTAGAAATTAATAAGTGAGAAAATTTTTCGACAGAAATTGAAAATTTATGAAAGTTAGACAAGAGTTAGAAAGCATCATTTGGAATCAATTCTTTTAAATAATAAATTGAGCCAAACGCCAGAGAAGAAATGAAAGAAAGTTCTATGAAAATGAAGAACTTGTAAACTTATAATCTATGTATGGTCAAGATCCAAATGCGAGAGTATGTTAATATTTGTGTGAACATAGGGCAACACAAATTGGAAGAATTGCTTCCCCAACCTCTTCCCAGCGGGTTTCCAACATAAATAAAAACTAAAAGACAAAAAGAAAAAAACGAAACCAATGATCATTTTAGAGAGAAAGCTTAGTGATGTCAAAAGATTCGTATAATTTCCATCCTTTTCTCTTATCTTTGTAAAATATGATCCACTGAGCCAACAGTTCCAAGAAAGAAAAACGATACTTGAATGGAAAACGAAGAGCCAGAAACTCCTTCCTCTACTTTCTCCAGACACTTTTCTTAAAAAAAAAACTAAATCTCATTTTGATTCCTTTTCTTTTGCTCGGGTTGGATTTTCTCTTCTACTTGGTAGTGCTGGGCTATAATAACATTAGCCGTCATAACCAGAAACTCATAAATATCCCTGGTCGTGTAAAAGAAGTATATTTAATACAGTGTCACTGCGACACACGGCCATTTCCGGATAATCACGTCCTTTGGTTCAAAATTTCGTTTTTTTCTCTAACCTCAAGAAATCCTGTAGACATATGGGAAGAGCATAGGAAATAAGACGTGCGTACGGTCAAGCAGTAACTCATTTATCAAAGTGGATCTTTCAAAGTCCCAGCTTTAGAAATCTGACAGGAATGAATCCAACAGGATCATCTCTCGGACTCTACAATTGAGTATTTGAGTGTTGCCTAGTAACGAAATTCTCCATTTTTTCCACTGAGTGAAGTTTGAAATCTGAGAGAACTGTGGTCTTTTAGGCGGAAATGACCTAATGACAAGAGCTTCGTATGAAGAGCACGACCAACGGCTTCAATCTTTCCAAATCTTATTTTCACTCCTCAAGTTTCGGCTTCCGACTCAGCAAGAATCCATCTGCAGAAGATTTAAAAAAAGCCTAAAAATAAAACCGAAGTTCTTAAGGACCCCCATTGATCTCTACTTCAANCCAAATCTTATTTTCACTCCTCAAGTTTCGGCTTCCGACTCAGCAAGAATCCATCTGCAGAAGATTTAAAAAAAAAGCCTAAAAATAAAACCGAAGTTCTTAAGGACCCCCATTGATCCCTACTTCGAAAAGTTTTTATATACTCGTATCATTCTGCTGGATGTTTCAACTCTTGAGTCACTTTTTGAGCGTTTCCTGTGAAGAGAATGTTACGTCAACAAACTATCAAACAACATGTCATATGAAGACTTTACAGAAAAAGAAAACAAAACTTAGGGTACTTGACTGACTACAGCAAATATTTTTAAGAACTCTGGAACCTGATAACAAAAATTCAAACATCACTCGTATGTATCAAAACTAAAATTGGGAAGATTGATTAAACACCATTTACAAAGAAAACAACCTTAGTGTAGAGTTAGTGAGTTTTAGTGTGTGAGCAAATCCGTTATTATTTCAAATTTTGTACTTCATAGTATGTATTTACATATTGAAGTACATTTAACATTTCTAAAGTGAGGGAGTAGTAAGACAGACGACTCCTCTGGGTCTGGATGAAGTCTGAAATTTAGCTATAGTTTCTAAAATAATGGTCCTGAGGGAACTTGGCCGTCTGAATTGATTAGAAATTCGAGTCAAGGCTTGATTGAAAAAAGTATCAAAATCAAATCAAAGAGCTACCATCTCTCTTTTTCTCTTTTCTCCCAATTTTCAACTGTCGAAACTGAAATCCAAGTTGAGCTCAATTAATTTCTCTCTTACTTTCTCTCTCTCGAGTGTCGTGGGAGAAAGTTTGATGCGTGAAGAGTAAGGAATGAAAAGACCTTAAGGAAATTACCTTGAGCTTCACATTTGTATCAATGAAGAGAGAAGTGTTCTTGAGGTGAGCTCCAACATAAGTCTCGTCTCGTGAGGGCATAAACCCAACGATCCCTACATTGTACTCTCGACAGTACTTGTCCAGGAGTTCCTTGTTCCACTTGTCCATCTGGAGGTACTTTGTATAGTTCTCGAAAACAATCACACCGAATCTCCCTTTGTCCCCATTTGTCAGGATTGGCAGAGACTTTCCAGACACTTCCACTTTGTATCTCAAGAGAAGGGAAACAGACATTTCTTACATGACTACACTCCAAAAGTGAAAATATTATTATTAGAAAACTTACTTCATTCGAATGTAGACCAAAAGTTCTGCAATGTCTCTTCCAAGTTTAGAGAAAGTTGTTTCAGCAAAGAGAAGGACTTTGGGGTCAAGACGAACTTTGGCAGTTGGGATAGAATGGTCCGTCAATTTCCTAGGATGAGAGTCTGCAGAGAGAGTGGGACAGCGATAGGTCACTTGGGGCCTCTCATGACCACGCGACAGTCTACCAAACAATTACAACAATTACACCAACATCCACAAACTTTACAATTACAATTTTTACAAAGTTAGTCAATGGTTAAAACGAATTAAAGAGTTACTTTCCACAGAATCGTAAACAGATTATGTCCTACATTACATTCGTATGAATAAAACAATGGGCTAGAAAAATAATTAAATAAGTTAACTTTTTCTTATTCTTTTGTTTCCTAAACCACTTGATATTTTACATTGAAATTTCTACCATAATAACTATAAAAATAAGTTTCTTCCTCCATCGAGTCATGTTTAATTTACTAATTGTTTTCAAAATTTATTAATTTATTATTTAAAAAAACAGTTGTGTATGACACAGACAACATAAGGCATCTTAAAACGCAAAGAATGGCAAAATTAAGCCTTCCTCTAATCACCTTAGGTAGGAAAGGAAATTTTCCATATGAATCATCTCGATACACTCCATGGGACTCTGAATTCCTAAAAAGTTATTTTTATACGTAAAGCAGAGACTTATAGAAAGTGTTTACTATAATACAAGTTTTTTAACTCTATCCTCGAGTTTACTTGGTATCTTAGNAAGTTTCTTCCTCCATCGAGTCATGTTTAATTTACTAATTGTTTTCAAAATTTATTAATTTATTATTTAAAAAACAGTTGTGTATGACACAGACAACATAAGGCATCTTAAAACGAAAAGAATGGCAAAATTAAGCCTTCCTCTAATCACCTTAGTTAGGAAAGGAAATTTTCCATATGAATCATCTCGATACACTCAATGGGACTCTGAATTCCTAAAAAGTTATTTTTATACGTAAAGCAGAGACTTATAGAAAGTGTTTACTATAAGACAAGTTTTTTAACTCTATCCTCGAGTTTACTTGGTATCTTAGAGATAAAAGTCTCTGTCTTTAGGTTGTGGGAAGGGAAGTATCAACAGTTAGGTACTATCTGAGTCAGTCAAAGATAAGGAGATCTTGCGTGTGAATTCGGCATTTGGGAAATTAATGAATCATAAACTTTTTTAGCTATATAATCCAAAAGTGGGAAAGTATTGGGAAGTTGATGAGAGGAAAAGAATTTCCCTTCAGTCTTACCTCCTCTAGCACCTTTCTTATACTTCATTTACCATCCAACTACTCTTCTATTTCTCAACCTTTATTCCTCAGTTTCATAATGAGCATATGCGAGGACTTATGCCTTCCACACTTTCATCACAAACAAAACTCTCAACTCAACACCTTACAAAATATGCTGAAAGAAAGAACTATTTTTAGTATTATTTTTTCATAATTTAGTTGGTGAAAGTATTCCCAGAGTACTTTCCTTACTTCCGGTTTCCTCTCAACCTCCCGTTGGGAAATCATTAGTCAGAACAGACTTATCAACCAACTTACACCCAAATCACCACAATTTTCAAGTGACAAATGCAACTTTATCTCTTATCTTAAACTTTTACCATTTTCACTAATCAGAGAGCTACTAAAGAAAATTCTATCTATCCGAACCGAAACTGTGAAGATAGAAAAACTCGGTCTAATAATTTTTGAAAATTGATTTACAATTATTTTTTTCATCCTCATTCTTAGGTTGAAGAACTTCGGGGGTTGACTGTTCTAATCTAATCTTCTAGGTAATCCAATCCCTAGTGCTTGAGCTTAATAGATTTTCTTAACTTTGTTCTTCTGTTGAGAGTACTTACCCGTAGAGAACTGGATGTGACTGTGTCTTATAGGTCGTGTAAGAAATGTAGAGAATGGTCATAAATAGAATGATGAGGAGCCACCGTTTGACAGTGGCCAAATGAAATCTCCGCTTCCACCAGACTCCCCATTTCTTTTTCTTCCATAAGAAGTTGGACGGAGAGAGAGATCGAAGGAGTATTTTCCCAGAAGAGACCCCACTCTTCTCCACCAATGACAATTTGGATTCTCTTCCAAAATAATCATCTTCCGACCTGTACATAACTGGGCTCAGGCTCAGGGCGAGTCCTCACTTAATCCTCAGGACTCTCATTCCATTTAATCTAGGTGATAGGGAGAAGCACAGTCAAGGAACACTTGCTTTCCTACTCCGTTGCAAGTACTTAATAACTCAACACTTTTCAAAGGATTCCAAGTCAATAATAGTAGTAACAAAACTTTTGTCAGCGCCACTTGTAGTGCTTCCAGTTCCAACCGTCAGTATCTGGAACGTCTTGTTTTTGGATACTCCAGACCAATTGATGAGGAAGTAAGTGAAGCCATGAGAGATATTTTTGGATAAACTTGACAACAGAAAGAACCGATATAACGTTTAGGAGAAGTGTTTGTAGCCAGAATCCCATTTTCGAGCTTAATCCCGTCGTCACCCATTACTGTAGCCACAAAACTAGGTCCTGAGGACGTGGTTTTCGGGTGGAGTATCCCACGGTGGGATTCCCACCACGACACACCTCCTTTACACATCTCCTTTTACCAACACAACGCCTGGATCAATAACGATCTGAAAATTTACCATAGGAAATTTATTAATAAGGACCTCTCTGAGAAAACTTGAATAGGAACTTTCTCTATTATAATGAAAACTTACTCAAAAGAACGGAACTCACTTTCACTTCGTCTTCTCTTAAATCCCGCCAATAATCCAATCAACACCACTCAAACCATACTACTTTCCCTTTCATTTCCCAGAGGCCAATCTGAAAAATAATAAATAAAAAAGTAATCAGACTTCATTCTTGACTATGGAAGAACTATCAGAAGAAAATCAAGATGCAAACAACTTTTTTCTTTACAACCAACTCTATTTAATATTTTATTTTGAAAAGTAGAGAAAGTTTAATAAGAAATTTCTGTTGCCAGCAAGTGGTGATGAAATATAATGAAATTCTGAAAAAGTTAGGTAACGTTTTCTTTTCTTTAGAGTGAAATACTGGAGACTTTCGGACCACGAGCCCTTTCAACTCCAAAACATAGACTGAGAGTTCTTCAAGGAGTGAGACTCGGAACTTTAGGAAGAAAAACTTCATGTGCTAGCAAAACTATGAGTGTGGGTGGAAGCAGTCGCACCACTTTCCTTCTTATATAACCAAAAAACATTCGACGGGTCAATAAGAGCTAACTCAACGCAGAGCATACATACTATCTTATCCCAGTTACACAGAATTAATATAACCTCAGGGTAGGAACACTAAGTACTACTTTTTCAATATTTTATAAACAAGACATTAATGAGTTACCGAAATAGCTCAAATATGGAATTACGTCTTAATTAAGATTAACTTCCGTTTTCTAATGAAACAGTCTTCACAACTTCCAAGCCAAATAAAGAAAATATTAACAAGTTTTACAAAAAAGTAGGCACAAGTAATAGAGTTTTTGAGTCGAAGATCCATTCGCCTGTTCTCTGTTCCCCAAAGACAAAAAATAAAAAGAATAGGAATTCTTCGAGTTTGTCATTTTCGATTTTACCAATTTCTACTTTGTCCGCCTCACCACTTAAAGAATGGATTCTATAACATATGAAAGACATTATTTCTATTACATAAGGACCTTTATAACCCTACCTTATAGCAAGTTCACCTCTTCGCAAAAAAAAAATACACAAACTCTCCATTTAAAATCTACAGAGACAATGCAATAAACGTGAGATTTATTATGCTTTGAAGTAAAAAAAATTCTAAAGAATATTTCGCAATTTCATAAAAACTGGTTCCACAGAGTTCTTATTGTTCAATAGTCGTAAAGAATCCAGAAACGGTAGTTTCATAGATCTTACGAAATGGATAGAATAACATGAAAAGACTTTGGTTTTAAGAATACGAAAGGAGATTGTTAAGGGCGTAGTCTCGACTAGTAAATTTAGAGCTGATAAAATATAATAATTCATTTAGTTGTGTGGAAGTAATTTCAATTTACCTGAAGTGGATATTAATAGTAAATATGTATAAATTGAAAATAGTAATCTGATAAATAGACTATTTGAGATAAGAATGGAAAGTAAGGGAAAAGGATAGAATAGGAGTGAAATATGAAGTGTAATAAATAAGAGGAAGAGGAGGAGACGTCGAAGTTTATAATGTGAGACGGAGACACTAGGAACCAATTTCAATTTGGAGGGCTTAGTTTCTCCGAAATCCTTACATTTATCAAATACATCCCATCATTAAGACTCAGTGAGCCAAGAGTGGAAACTTTCTCGGAGAAAGTGGAGTGTGAAAGAAAAGCCTCAAGAATTCAAAGAAATGAGCCTCCATTTAAGTTGTGAGAAACTGAGGAGCCTTAAGCATAAGGAATAAGAGAAGAAAGTGAAAGTTGGGTGATGATGAGGGAAGTAGTAATAATAAGACCACTCATTCGATTTCACTAAAACAGGAAGACAAGAGATTTAGATAGCCAATCCCAAGGAATGGAATGAAAATGAAACAACTACTCATTAATCTTTTTAAACAATACCCACCTCCAAATAGGATTATTATCATTACTCCACACAATCCATATGAACTCTACTCACTTCTCTCCTGCATTACTCAATTCCACACTTCCACCACTACTTTCTCCCTAAAACCCTCATAATCACTCAATGTAAGTTTCACCAGTTAAATTTAATTCAGACCATTATACTAACCAATGAGTCTCAAGTAATGAGTCACATAAGAATTTATTACCTACAATGATCCTTTCTCTCACTTTCACCACCACCATCTGCAATCAATGGACAAACCAGTCTAAGTTGTTGACTTTCCTCAATTAATGAAGCGGAAGTCAACCTACTACAAATACAACACACGCATCCATTGTGGAACAACTAAAGTGCTCAAACTTTCTCTATTAAAATATTTACTACCTCTTTCTCTTTCAAAAATTTGTTTTCTCTCTCAAAATCAGTCCTACTTCTTTAACGGAGAGAGAAAAAGTGAGAAAAAATTCTGTGGCTAAATTCCTTCCTGCTTGCTTCATATCTCTCTTGACAATAGAACAGAGAAAGTATCTCCCTGTTTTTCTTATTTTCGTCCAACAGAGCACATTTTCTCAATAAACACGTTGAGCAAACACGTTTGTTTGATAAACGATTATAAGTTTCCGTCAGGAGAGAGCTTTCGAGTTTAAATTTCGTCCAACTCCTTGAGTTTTGGTTTTGCCAAAATAATAAAGCACAAGGACCGCCTGGGAAAAGTTGATAGACGAGAGAAAGTTTCGGGTCATTGACTACCCGTCCCACGTCTCCGTTATCTTTGGAAATGCTAACTATATTTCATTCAATTCGCCTCTTTTTACCTCATGCTTAGACTCCTCCACAGGTACTTTAATCACGTAAATACTCAAGACGTCTTGAGTCTAACCACCTAACTCTTCCTTCAGTTTGACAGGGAAATGCATTATGTCAAATTCAGATCAAAATAATAAAGACTCATTTCTTTCCCACCCACGCACAAGAACAAATGGATTACTACCACCCACAACCTACAACTCCTTTACATTCTGACTTTTTCTTCTCTATCACTTTCTAAAGAATTGACAAAGCGTGAAGATATTGTCAAGCCACTTTCAAACGCCTCTTTCACCCAATGCTCTTACTTCTTTGAAACGGATGATTTTGTACAATGGGAAAGTCGAGAAACAAGTAAAAAATTTCCATATTGTTTTTGAGTGGGAAAGGATTGGAAGGTTCATTCCAGCAGAAAGGAACAAATACTTAAAAACTGACACGAGTGCATGGAATGCTCATCCATAAAATTTTATTTTTCCGCTTCTTCTTTCTCGGCAGAAAAGAGCGGCTGCTGTCGTTGACTGGTTGGAGTGAAAGTTTTTAGATTCTGCTAGAGCAGAAGAAGAGAGCAGAAGAAGAGAGCAGAAGGAGAGAGCAGACGGTTGGGTTTTGGTGAAATGGAGCTTGAATCGGAGTTTGATTTCTCCAACATAGGAGACGGAATTCAAATAGGCTTTCAGAAAGCATTCGTATATGACACCCGAAAACATTTCCACAGAATGTGTTCCTGCCAAATGCCTCAGTTGATGATAAGGAAGGAAAATGGAGAAAGTGGATATAAATCTTCGCGTTTCATTTCGATTAGCTTTTTATAACTTTAGGAGCACACCAAATGCCAGCAGACGGAAACTACGGAAACTCAACTTTCCCATCGAGAGAAAGTTGTACAACTCATTCAGGCCTTCTCTTGATGTAATTTTAATTTATCTCACATTCATTCTCTTCCTATTTTGATATATTTTTCATTCACTTTCTCCCACTACTCCTTATTCTTCCGCCTTTCCTTCTCAATAAAAAACTTTGACCAGACCTCAAAACCAACACATCAACTTTTCTTGTTTAAAAAAAGTTTATGAAGAATTATGTCTAGAAAGAGAAAATCTCTCTGCTGAATTGTAATGAGAATCGTGACAGGAGGAATTAGACTCTTTAGTTATCTGAGAGAAAGTGATGATTAGTAATTTTAGTCGTGATGGTAGGTGAGGGGATGTGAACTGCATAACTTTTTCTCATTTCCTCACACTCTAGACTCTAGATCATGATAATTCATGTTTTTATATTTTATCTCCCTGGAATTAGTAAATGAGATGATGGGTGAGAAAATGATGGTTTTGATAGTAAAATTAAGAGTCTACTAAAGTAAAGAAAAGAGTCTATGGTTTGTGAATGAGAGGAGAGAAAGTGTAAGATTTACTTTCATTACGTGTTTCATTCTCATTTTCTGGAAAGACTCTTTAGTTTAATTAAAAGATCACCCAACACGCTCTCGTCCTTTCCAAACTATCACTCCGTCTCTACACCTTTACAAAACTAACACTCAAAGACTTGCTCCATTCAACTATACAATTTAACATACCTCCATTCAAATTATAAAATATTACCACTAATCCCTATAAATCCCCTTTCCTCAATCCCTTAAACAAATTATCCTCATACATCACAATCATCCATCAAAACTTTTTATTTAAACTCAAGCTTCCATACTCCGGTTAAGAAATATAAAGGAAATAATTAATCTCATCTATTAGCTTCAATGAAACCTTCCCACAAAGTTAAATCTTACTAGGTAAAAATTAAAGGAAAAAGTAATTTTCTATAGGAATATCACTCATTCCTTCATTCGCTCTCATTGGAAATGTGCTTTTATCTCGAGTGTGATGACATTTCAAAAGTAGCTTTGACTTTATAACACAACTTGACTGACTAGATGTGTTTTAGTTTCGGCAGAATCTTTACGAATGACTAATTTTAATAAATGGCTTTCATGAATTCTAACTAAAAGTAACAAGAAGGCATTTAGAGAAATGAGTAAGAAAGTGCCGACAACTTAAAACCATACGGTCTCGATAACCTCAACAATGGTAGATAACCTAAATATTATCAGCAGAGAGGACAGGACACTTCAACTTTGCTGTACGCGGTTAAATAATTATACACCCAAACCTCCAACTATAGTAATGATGTCGCCACTAGCTTGCTGTGAACTAGATTTGCAGTTTGGACACAAATTTCGAGATAATTTTTTACTTACCTGACGTTAAGACGAAAATATAGCTTCTATGTGAAAATAGGATTAGACTTTCATCAAACGCTGTGTAACCATTCAGCATTCACCAGATGTGATGTCCAGTATGTTCCAATTCCATTCGACTTCTTGAAACCTTCAAATTGAAATCTCATTCAATCTTCCTCTTCAATCTGTAACAATTAGTCAAAATTAGCTTGCGGTTGATTAGCATGCGGTCAACATAACATTGTTTGAAAAGATAAGTGGTCTCATTGGAGCAGTTGTGGAAACTTATGAATTAAACATTTTGTGTCATCAATTCATAATCGATTATAATTTTAATAATAGAAATTGAGGTTTCGAAAATCGCAAGTCATCTCGAGGAGGGTCACGACACAACGTCTTGGTAATATGAAGTTTCAAAATCAATCCACCAAACCATTATGTCAGACTAGAGACTAACAACAGTCGGATGCAGTTGAAAATGATTGAGTAGTTGAAACGAAGAAGGGTGATGAAAATAAAAGAAGCCCCTCTTCTGAACCAAAGTCAAGCTAACGGATTCTTACTTTACGTCCAATCGTAACATCCACAAACCTCGGAAATGGAATACTTCTAAAAACCCTAAATTAGAACTACCGAAATACAGTTCGGCTAGGGCATAATATATGTTTGGTTACTAAACAAATTTATGGTACACTAAAAGACTAATTTCGGTTAGATTTGATTTAAGCAAAGAGTACCTCACTTTTTTGAACCTAAGGAAGAAATGAAAGAAATAGAATGTTAGGGAGTAATTTTGGAGCAGACCGTTCCATTAGTTTCTTATGTTTAAAAAAGTGGGTTACTCTTTGGTTAAATCCAACCCCAACTTCAATACACCGTGTATCCTAGAGTTGATGCAGAAAGAAAATTCAAAACTTCAAATTCACCCAATCAGATTTGAATATTCAAATATTCTTTGTATCTGAATTAATTTGATTTCTTGAATTTTGTTTGGGATGTACCCGATACCGTCAACTCAGGACACCTGGAAGAAAGTCATAGTGAAAACGATTACAATAAATTGATTTGGGAGCCAAACAAATCCGATTGACGTCACCATTTGGTCTTACAACGCATTCTCCTCCAATGCTAAATTCAATACGCTCGGTCGAAACAGACAAAAGATATTAGAGGAATTTAAATATTAAGTTTAGGTCTGTACCAGACCTAATTATGAGATTCGCGCCACAAATATGTGACGTAGAAGGAATTTCTCCTTCCTCAAGACTTATTAGTCCGTCTTTCAAAAACTTAATTCCAGACCTAATTCTCTCTCACTTTACGTCTGAGATTAGAGGAATTTAAATATTAGGTTTAGGTCTAGACCGACCTAATTTTTCTCGACTTTCACACTCTCGGTTTGAGTCTGAGTTTGTTGTAACTTAAGAGGCTAAAATATTAAGTCCAGACCAACATTTGGCTTGATTGGTTGGATGCTTAGATTAACCACCAGTAAAATTTAAGAAAACTAGTTACGATTTTAATACTTTAGATGACCACTGTTTCCTAAACTTCCGGTTTCATAAAAATGATATGCTAAAATTATGAGAATGTTTAAATGTAAATTAGCATCCAGAGAAAATGGATTAACTGACTGTTCCTACCTAAACAGCCAGATCGTACTTTTGATTTTTTTCAAAATTCAACCTGTTTTTAGACCCAATACTTAATTAATTATTAAAAACATTACGTAATTTACAATTAAAACTAAAACAAATGAAACTAAAACTTAAATATTGCTTATAAACTGAAGAAAAACAAAAAAACAAAACTCTTGGTTTGGACTTAATCTCAGACCTAATATTTAAATTCCTCTATTAAGTCCAAACCAAGAGTTTTTTTTTTCTTTTTCTTCAGTTTATAAGCAATATTTAAGTTTTAGTTTCATTTGTTTTAGTTTTAATTGTAAATTACGTATTGTTTTTAGTAATTAATTAAGTATTGGGTCTAAAAAAAGGTTGAATTTCGAAAAAAATCGAAAGTACGATCTAGCTGTTTCGGTAGGAACAGTCAGTTAATCCGAGTGTGAAGGTCGAAAAAAATTAGGTCGGTCCAGCCCTAAACCTAATATTTAAATTCCTCTATTGTCTAATAACGAGGTTGACCTTAGATTTAATCTTACAACCGATTTTCACTGTAATAAGTAAATTAATACAGATTATTCAAAGTTGTCTTCAGCAGGAAATTAACTTAAATATTACTCATTTTTAAATACTTTAGTCTGTCTCTACCTGGAGTGATTAGATACAACCGCTTATTCCATTCCAAGATAGATTGTTTTTTAGAATAAAATTTTCCGCAGTGCAGGCAATAGGTCATGTTGTTTGGACTCAGCGTGATAATTGGTTAATCTGACTTCCGTTTACAAATTCTGAGTATTAAACTTAACTTACGAATCATGTATTCTTGGTTTGTATCCAAGTACCCGAAGCTGGACCTTAGGCTTTTGCTTTTCTGGTTTCGAAGGTTAGCTTCTTAATTGGACTGGATTCCACTCACTTTTTCGGAACGTAAGAACCTAAAGATCCATTTAGTGTTAATTGTAATTTCCATTGGTTTACTAATCACCTGAATTAACTTCAGTTGAAGTTAATTAATTGAAAATCACAAAGGAGTTCGTGAAAGGTTGGTTATTTAACTCATGTTATGCCATAATTACCATATGATGTTGGAAATAAAGAATTAAGAAAAGAGGAATCAGACGGATTAAGTTGTAAGGTTTATAAACTAAAACTCTCAATTTCAAAATTCGTCCCAAATTTTCTTAATTCTTCTCTTACTCAGAGATAACGCTACAACCTCAACCGCCGCGATGACGGAAAATAGGTGTCCGTNAAAATTAGGTCGGTCCAGCCCTAAACCTAATATTTAAATTCCTCTATTGTCTAATAACGAGGTTGACCTTAGAATTAATCTTACAACCGATTTTCACTGTAATAAGTAAATTAATACAGATTATTCAAAGTTGTCTTCAGCAGGAAATTGACTTAAATATTACTCATTTTTAAATACTTTAGTCTGTCTCTACCTGGAGTGATTAGATACAACCGCTTATTCCATTCCAAGATAGATTGTTTTTTAGAATAAAATTTTCCGCAGTGCAGGCAATAGGTCATGTTGTTTGGACTCAGCGTGATAATTGGTTAATCTGACTTCCGTTTACAAATTCTGAGTATTAAACTTAACTTACGAATCATGTATTCTTGGTTTGTATCCAAGTACCCGAAGCTGGACCTTAGGCTTTTGCTTTTCTGGTTTCGAAGGTTAGCTTCTTAATTGGACTGGATTCCACTCACTTTTTCGGAACGTAAGAACCTAAAGATCCATTTAGTGTTAATTGTAATTTCCATTGGTTTACTAATCACCTGAATTAACTTCAGTTGAAGTTAATTAATTGAAAATCACAAAGGAGTTCGTGAAAGGTNTGGTTTACTAATCACCTGAATTAACTTCAGTTGAAGTTAATTAATTGAAAATCACAAAGGAGTTCGTGAAAGGTCGGTTATTTAACTCATGTTATGTCATAATTACCATATGATGTTGGAAATAAAGAATTAAGAAAACAGGAATCAGACGGATTAAGTTGTAAGGTTTATAAACTAAAACTCTCAATTTCAAAATTCGTCCCAAAATTTCTTAATTCTTCTCTTACTCAGAGATAACGCTACAACCTCAACCGCCGCGATGACGGAAAATAGGTGTCCGTATCAATATCAATTAAACACACCTGTCAAGTGATATTTCTTCAACAAACTTAGCTTTGGAAACATAGATCAGAGTGAAAAATAAAACATAGATTTAAGGAATTTATTAAACAAAGTCTGAGTCATCGATGTCCATAGCTTCGTAAGTTTTCTTAAGAGTAATTATCGTCCGTGACCGTTTCCGCTTCTCAGTGGGTCGAATAGTTGACAAATTTCTTGTTAACGTTCCTTCTTGCATTGGCATTGACAAGGAACGTCCTAACTGATAAACATGGCTGTCATTAAACCGATTCCATGGAATTTTGTCATGAATTTTTCTCATCACTCGATTTTCACGGCTACTGTCACCAAGGGTTATCCGTCTGTAAATTTTATAATATTAATTACCCGGCCCAAACTAATGATAAATAGGGTAGGAGTAAAGCACCGTCCGTCCGCTGCTTGTGTCTGCCAAATGCATCTGCTTATTCTAGATTGCTAATAAATAGGGATGCCCCGAATATTCGAAACTATTCGGACACTTTTACGAATATTAGTATTCGTAATATTTTTAAAATGATATTCGCAAACTATTCGAATACATTTTCGAATATTTTTTAAATTAAAAGTATTTTTAAATACGGAAATAAGTAAGGAAATTTTGACTGAGCCTCATCTTTAAGACGAGTCGGAAGACGCCCAACGCGCATGTGATTTCGAATATTCGGCGAATATTCGTCCGAACTATTCGTATTCGGTTTTATTTCGAATAAGGGTTGTAACGAATACCGGTATTGGGCCCAACAACGAATAACGAAGCTTCGCTTCGTTCTACAAACGAATAACGAATATTCGGCCGAATATCTCATACTGTGTAAGTGGGGTATCTATCGAAAGGTCTCAGCCCCAGGATTTGCATTCCTGCGTCAGAATTACGTTTTAATGAATACCGCAGGTTTTATTTTTAAGAACTTTCTTTAAAGTAAAGTAAGTAAGTTTAATTTAATCTGGTACTCATAGTTGAGTCGAGGTAAATTGTGATGTATGACTCACTTGAGATTACAGGAACATACAGCACTTCTAAATCGCTCTTTTGCCATTTTAGATAATTACTACTAGCGAAATTTCCGTGAAATTTTTTATCAGAAATTTGAGATTCTTTCTTTCTTCCATATCAGAGTCAAGATACCTGAATCCGAACTCCAGCCCCAGCCACCAGAATATTTCCTATCGGAACCAGTCGGAAAATATACAATACAGTTTGCTTCTGTGGTAGAAAGTTTTTTAAAGATTAGCTTTTTTTTTAGGTTCTTTTTTATTATTTTAGTTTATTTTAGTTTTTTCTTAGGTTTGTTTTTTCAGCTTTTTTTTTTAGGTTTTTGAAGATATTTTAGATTTGAAGGTATGCCAGTTTTTAAGGTCTATTTTTGGTTTTTTTAAGGTTTTCTTTAGGTTTTTATTTGTTTTTTTTTCAAATTTTTTTTTAGGGTTTACGAATACCACTATTCGGGGCATCCCTACTAATAAATAAGTGTTAAGGTTGTTTTAGGATACAATGGTTGGTAGAATTTTTATTGTAACATCCCACTGTAACAACCATCATTAGGTTTACGTTTAATTAGGTTCAGTTAGATTAGTTTCAAATGTTACAATCAACAACCGCTGCCTAAATCTAGTCCAATAGGCTGATAAAATCAGTGGACGGTGCTTTGCGAAAATAAATTTCTTACCTCTGACCCAAGCGACGCATATCCAAAGTTTCGTCTGGTCTCATTTTAAAATGATATAACAGCGCCGTCTTAAGGTCGTCCACTTTCCGCTGGATACCCGCTTGAGCGAATTTTTCTCTGCCAAATTTCCTTTCCGATAACTTTTTAATTTCATTTACGGCCTGAAAATTCAAAACTAAATTAACTCGATTCTTCAAATTTTACAGGAATTTAGTGAAATACTGTGTCCAAAAGAACATTGGCAAGAGTTTGGACAATGTTAATTTCCAATGGAGGAGGCGCTACTGTTGAAGAAGTGGACATTTCCACCTTGCTGGACTGTCTTTTTGGTGGCGTCATGAGAGTAGTAGTAATTATCTCTTGAGGTCGAGGGCAAGGGGGACTCTGTCCAATTCGTCGGCGCTTGCGTCTTGCTTCATGGATGATGAACTCTTCGTCAGGTAAAGAGATTGAAACGTTTCCGTTGAATAATTCCATTTCAAAACAACTCTGCCTAAATAGTCCAGCTGAGCGAATCAAATTCGTGTTCTTTGTTGAATTGTCGAAAGCGGACTGTCTGCTAGACGAAGGTAAATTCT
Source organism: Holacanthella duospinosa (assembly GCA_002738285.1). Taxonomy (NCBI): domain Eukaryota; kingdom Metazoa; phylum Arthropoda; class Collembola; order Poduromorpha; family Neanuridae; genus Holacanthella; species Holacanthella duospinosa. The sequence continues at coordinate 47,982 of NIPM01000573.1, forward strand.
TATTTACATAATGATAACTATCCTTGTCCATTTCTGTATTTACATGTAAAATTGATGAATGAACGACAGTCAGTCCAGAAGTCAGGTAAAAGGGTTGAATGAAGAATTTCAGCTACCGTCATACTAACTTCGAATTAAGAACAAAGTAAACAACAACGCTACCAAAACGTTATTTCTGATCACTTTACTCAAAAGCTATTTTGAATAATTTTTCACATTATTATAATCTACGGTACAACAGCAATAAGACGAATAGGTGCTCCAGTTGTTGTTTTCTCCAGCTTCAACGGCATCACCCACACTTTGAAATTTTTTGGAGGAATTAGATGGAGATTAGCAACATTTTCTAGAATGTAGATATTTCGTGAGGCAAGATGAAGGTGAGCCATCATATGCTGGGATATAGTTAAGATTTATGGAGAATTCCTTCATGATTACACAAGGATTTAGAAAATTAAGAAAATGTGCTTACTTTCATGTACCCAGGGTCGATGCTCATGGTGTCAATTCCAACACCGACTGAGTTTCGCTCACTTGCCAGGAATCGGGCACCACAGAGATCAAGGCCTTAAGAATTAGACACAAATTTTAACTAATGCTTTTAACTAAATTAAAAAAATGTTAACCCGGAAATGCGAATGTGCCAAATCTGTCTTCTCCTAAATAATCCTCATTGGGCCATCGCTCTCCCCAACCTGTGTTAATCAGAACCACGGCACGCTGTGGAATAATTCCGTGCGTCTTTTCCCATCTGTGTTAATCAAAAAGTGTGACCCAGTGTAGAAAAACTTTTATTTTTAGTTGCTAAACTTACTCCACGAGGTCAATTTTTCTCAGAGCATAGTTGTAATTGATTCCATCTGGTGTCGTAACCTTGTGAGAGACATTGATCATCACCGCTGAGACAGAAATTAAATTGTCTGTTGGGATCTGATCTAGATTCCACCCAGTTTCGTAAGAATGATAAGGTGTATCCAGGTGAGCTGAGAAGAATAATTCAGTTTATAGAAGAGAATGCTGGTCAACAATGAGGCTTTTAAATAGTCCACTACTTACTCGCAGTGTGTTCAGAAGTGGTCATTGAATATGTTGCAAACCTAGATTAGAAGAACACACGTGGATTTTTTTTCTCTCTATGCTAACTTAATAAATCTAAGCAATAAAGTATGTAACATGCTTACCATACACCTTCTGGAGAAAAACCGTGGGAATCAATAAGTCGTTCATATCGGCGATGTCTGGGGTGAAATACAGTTTGATTGTTGATGGGATAGCTAAGATCAACATATTCCACAGAGGAAACAATTTTGATACAACTGTACATAAGTAGAATCTGTAAAAACAGGTTTGCCATTTTGATATTGACGCACTCGAGTGATCGCCCAAGTCAAATGACTCTCGCCAACGAAATGTCAAGCCACTATTCTAGAAATTGTACCACTTGAACAGCGTACAGTTTATTTCGGGGAAATGTCAACTCGTTTGTTATCCTTATTGACAGAATGATTGAATTAAGTGGTAGCTCCTCATTAGATTCAAGGTTTAGTCAGTTAGATTGATTGAAGTATGTATGTTTGTTTGGATTACATCTTCGGTAACTGAATTTTTTGGCAGCTGTGTGGAATAAGATTGACAGTGGAAGAAACAAAATTGCTTCTAAATTATCATCGAACTAAATACATTATGCAAAAATAGTAGATCTAACCGAATTTTCAAAACTTGATTAATTTTTGAACAAGTTGACCAAATGGTTCAAATATTATGCCTGTCGATGATGCGGATAAAATAAAATTGGAAATAATTGATTACTGCTCTCTAATTAAATTATTATTTATTCAGGCAAAAGTTATATTTTTAAATTTCCAAAAAAAAACTCTAGTCTTTGTCTGGAATACCATACTTAGAAAATGAAATATGGTTACACTCAATTGATTGTTGCAAATACTCTACACGGTGATCCAGACCCTGTATCTAATTTCAGCGGAAAGGCGAAAACGTTGAAATCTTTCGGAGGAAGGATATGTAGATTTGCAACATTTTCTATAAGAAAAATATTTCTGGATCCAAGATGTGTGTGAACTGGAAAAATCTACAAATTTTAGCATTTTTTAATTAAGTAATTTAGGAACCAGGATCATAAACATTAACTGTATATTTTCTTAATACGTTTGTGTATCCAACATCCAAAGAAACTAGAATTTAAAAAAAAAAAAATTTTTTTTTGTTTCCTTTTGTGTCGCTTTAGCAATTAGCAAATTGTTAGAAAGTTGTGCCAGTACCTGTATCAATCCCAACACCGAAGACACCCCGTTCAGAAAATACTTTTGCTGCGGATTGCCCAAGCCCTGGAAATGAGCAACATTTCGGGTCAGTTCCCAAAAAACCAACAGAATCCGTTAGAAACTTATCTCCCCAACCCGTCCGAACCAAAACGATACTTCCGGTAGGAATTTTACCATTCTTTCTTTCCCATCTATAAAAAATTGTAAGCACTTTGCTAAAAATTTCTACCAAAATTTTCAAATTTAGAATTACTCCCAAATGTCCTCTTTGACAATTGCATAGTTTCTTTTGACTTCTTCGCCTTTAGTAATTTTCCAAGACATATCAATCATGACTCCAGGGACATCGAACATCCGCTTTGTTGGAATGTCACTCAGTGTCCATTGGTTGAGGAAAACATGGTACGGAGCATCCATGTGTGTACTCGTATGTTCGCTCATTGTAAAATATGATGAGGCCAACCTGAGGTGAAAATATTAACAATAACTATGCCATATGTGACTACAAAAATTTTACCAGTCGCCATTTTTGTTTTCTTCGGATATTTCCTCTTGTTGACGCTGAATTCGGCGATGAGTTGGCCAAAGGGGTGTTTCTAATCCAATTGGGTAGCTCAAATCTACATATGTCACCCCTAGCACTATTTCCGTCAAAACTAAGCAAATTAAAATTGTTAAAATCAATTTACTCCGTTGTGCCATGTTCATAGAGTTGTTCAAGTCAGACTGCTTTCTAATTCCAGTAAGTACTTTTGCCAATTGCAAAGGTTCGTCAGAATTGTCAGTTTTGGGACATGTTTCATGTAGGAATTAATAAGTCTTTCCAAAAGTTGTCAACGTTTCTCAAGTGTCCCGTCCCAGTTTTTTCTTTGTGACGCCACCGTTGATCAGTAGATTTGCAGTATAACTATTACTCAGGGAAAATATAATGAGAGAATTAGATTGAGTCAATCATAAGCTATGGTGAGCGTGACATAAGATTTATTGATAAATGGACAATATTTCTACTAACATGTCAGTCTACGAGACAACTTGACCTTATAATTCTACCTTAGCTAAATCACAACTATCTCTCCTTGACTTGATAATTTATCTTCTGTTTTTGTATTAACTAGCTAAACATATGTTGAAAACTTTGTAAATTTATATTAAAAACCTGAAAATTCCTCACCAGTTTTGCTAATAAACTTGATTTACTTCAAATTCTCCTATGCAGATTGGAGGGGCCTAACGGAAATTTTCGGGATTTCAAAGGAACTTATTTAAATTAAACTCGTTTCAATGTTTCATTAAGATAATTATTCCGAATAGATAATTTGTTATTATAATTAAGATTCGTAAAGACTTGTTGAACAGGTTATTAGATCAAATTAGCTTATCTGATTAATAAGTTCAGTAAACGGGATAAGTTATTTCCTAGCTCTTAGTTTGGTTTTTGAAAAATTATAATCAAAATTTTGAAGAATTATGCAACCTGAATTTTTACTTTACTTTAAAATTCTAATTTTAAATCCTTTGGGAAATGAAAAATAAAATTTTATTCTTTGACTTGAAATGGTCAAGTGAGAGAGATTAGTCGTGCTAAAGAATCAACTAATTGAAGCCACTAATTTTTGCAGATTTAACAAGTGCGTGCAAAGTTAAAGTGAAACTTAATATCAAATTGTGGATTAGTTTTTTTTATATGTACAAACTTAAATCAGGTGGAGTGAAACGCATCGAGACATCGTAAAACACAAGTTTCCTCTTAATTGTTGGATTCACTCATCATTCTTATCAATTTTCCATTCAGTTAACTTGTTTTTATTGTCAATTTCTTATTTTTTTTTACTATACATAAATTCCAAAATGTTATTTTCTTTGATGGAAGTGAGATAATTAATTATTGTTCATTGAGAATTGATTATTATTGGGTATGTACGAGCTCTCTGAGACGTGTATGGAAAAACCTATTGTTAAAACTAGATAATACTTTAGAAAGACTTGAAAAGCTCAGTTTGTAATTAATATGTTTCTACTCTGCCTCTAGTGAATTTCTTCAACAATGGGTTTTAAGTGATTGTTATCTAAACAGATTTGTTTCTTTTATTGTGCTAAGCCCAGAAAGAAAGGGTTGCTAATAAATAAAGTTTAAAATAAATATTTTGTCGAGTTGAGAAACTGAAATGAAGTTTGACGTCTAGAGTCCATGTCATCTTCATTAGATATAACTATTTCACACCACCCACGTCTTCCTACGCCCACCAAATAAATAGAAAAGAAACACACAACTCTATTATTCTCCTCTACAATAACAGCACAATCAAGGCCATTGTTACAAAAATTAAATTGTTCGAATCTCCTCTCTCAAATACAATTTTTTATCATCTCAAATAATCTCATCTTCAGTATATTTTTAACTCATCTAATATCTTCTTGGGAGAAGCAGGAAGATCATGGCAAAAGAATTCACTATTTTTGACAAAAACAAAACAAAACTCGTCTTTATTTGACACTTTTTGAACATTGTTATATTCGACGCTCTAACATCTGCGAATTCACGTAAACCGAACGCTGGAGCTTCGAGCGTTCCGTTTACGCGAATTCGCAGATGTTAGAGCGTCTGCATGAGAATCGATCTTGCTTCAGACGCTCCTGAGTAAACGCGCGTCAACATTACTCGCGAAGTTCGCGTGAAGCTGGAAGCTCATAATTTTGAACTTCTTGCGTCAAACTAGACGCGTTTTTACTCTACTGGGGTATCCTAAACACCTTTTTGGAGGGAATTTTAAATAGTTTAAATTTCAAATTTTCAGTAATTTTGAATAATTCAGTAAAAAATTAATTTTTTCATTAATTATGTAAAAAATTAATTAATTCAGTAACAAATTAATTCAGTAATTTTCAGTTCTTTTATTTTAATGAATAAAATAATTTTTATTCAATATTTTAAAAGCCTTATTTAAAAGGATAAATAAAGTAGGATCAGCTGTAAGGTTCCTCTTTTACGTGAAATTGTGTGTTTGTGTAAAAACCGAGAGAGATTTTACGAAATTGTATCCTCTCTCATTGGTTAAAGTCACTAAGCCCATCCCACTTGAGTGAGATTGTGTAAAAGAGGAACCTTACACAATCTCACGCAAATCCACGCACTCTATTGGTAGACCTATAATATACTAGAGGTCTACCAATAGCTTGCGTGGATTTGCGTGAGATTGTGTAAGGTTCCTCTTTTACACAATCTCACTCAAGTGGATGGGCTTGACTCTAAGCAATGAGAGAGGATACAATTTTGTAAAATCTCTCTCGGTTTTTACACAAACACATAATTTCACGTAAAAGAAGAACCTTACACAATCTCACACAAATCCACACACGCTATTGGTAGACCCCTATTATGTTTTAGTTAGTATCATTTATAATCATAAAAACACCTAAATACCGACTATCGCGAAGTCTGGGTTGTAAAAACACAAACAATTTTTATCATCGTTTCAGCAACTAATGGATACATACAACACATTATAACGTCCGTCGATGCTCTAACTCAAAAACTATTTGAAGCATCGAGATTTTCGAGATCGACGGTTTCAAATAATAGATGGCCCAAGCACTAGGAACTGACAAGTTCGAAGATGAGCCATATTCATCGACCTAGTTTTTTCAAAGTTTTCCCGAAACTCAATTTTTCCTTATGGGATTTTACATGTTAAATAAAAAGTCGAATAGAGTGAATGCTCGTTTTAACATCGTATGGAGTCGCCAGATCTGGTTGTTATAGCGGGTTGTTGTTATATTGGATATAACAACATTATGTTGTTAAAAGAATTACGGGAAAAGTGTGTAAAGGACAGAAAAACATTTGTTTGACCTGAGGTTGTTAAGTTTTTCGTTTAATTTCTCACTAAAATTGCCAACCATCGTGTTTAACGCAACGCTAGTTGTACTTATACAGAAATTTTAAAGACATTTAAGATGGAAAATCAAAAACCAAGGGTGAAAAAGTCTCTGGAGTGACTAAATTCTCGACGATTGTTGTTATTTACTAATAATAAGTAGGACAAAAATTCAGAATATTAAAGTAACATGACGCGTTGTTGCTATAACGGATGAGCTCCATAAGAGCAAACAAAACACAATTTTTGTTGTTATAATAGGTTTGTTGCTTATATCCTGACTTGTTATAACGAGCTTTTACATTTCGAGAACTAATGGATGGATCGGAAGGTGTTTTTCACTGTGGGAAAGGTGATATCCCGTTGAGTATTTCTGGCTTATGAAGTGGGAAAATATCACAAAATATTTTTTTGGATATTCTACTTTNAGCTTTTACATTTCGAGAACTAATGGATGGATCGGAAGGTGTTTTTCACTATGGGAAACGTGATATCCCGTTGAGTATTTCTGGCTTATGAAGTGGGAAAATATCACAAAATATTTTTTTGGATATTCTACTTTGGAAGTATCTTATGGAATTCAAGTTATTACAAAATTGAGTCTATAAGCTTTTGATTCACGTATACTCGTACCAGTTAAGAATATACTTGGTCTGCAGCGATATTTCAACTTACTAAAGATCATTCGTAGGAGATAATTATAAACAAATTTCGATTCTTATTTTTTCTCTCATTTTGATTGAAATTATAAGGCTCAATCCTCTCGAAGAGTTTATTTTAGGATTATTTGGCAAAATCATTCTGTTCCTTACTGAATAGCTAATTAGAAATAGTTGTAATAAGAATTCCGCTATTTCTTAATAATGACTCCTCATGGTTCTTTTTCAGTTTTTGCCCTTTGTAATTTGCAAATAATTAAGTAATTATGATGATTTGTTTCATGCGTGAGTTGTTGCCATTGCGTGTCTCAAAAGAGACGCAGTGCGTCGATTCCTATATTTACAGATAAGTTTTTAGTAAAGTTTAAGAATTTTAGCTATTGGAAACTGATTTTTTAGGATAAAGGAAGATAAATTTTAGTCTATTTGGGTCATTTTTGAATAATAGGAAGATAATGTGGGTCATGGAGAGAAGAACTTTGCGTCTCACCGTCGTCATCAGTTGTCAATAATATATTAGCCATGGGCTATATTCATGAGACAAGATACGAAAATGACGAGGATGAAATACGATATTCCATTTCATTACTTTCTCTTCACACTTCATCTTATTAATTTATATTATTCAACTCATCAAATTTGATTAATATTATTATCATCAATTAATACAGATTTCAACTTTCTTTTTCCTAAACTCTATCTCCCGGAAATCGGTTCATCCCACTGTCGCATGAGAATAATTTTTGGAATTTTCACTGAATTATGCCGATTTAATTAATTGATAAAAATAACATCTTTTTCTAGGTTTGATTAGAATCGCTAGCCTTACTTTTTTATTTCAGAAAAACATGAGAATTCCACACAAATTCTGATACATGAGAAAAGTTGTCGAAAAGTTAATTATTTATTGCAAATCCTCTTCCACTAATTTAGGGTTTGTTGATGTAAACTTTTTGATTATATTCTTCGTATCCATAATCACAATTGAACAAAAACTATTTAATTACAGAGTCCCATAGTTTATTTAATGTCCAAACTCATCATTTGGCACTTATGATTTTTTATTCTTACTTTTCTCCACTACTACATACAGTACCTATTATTAAATTAATTCTTATGTAAAAGGCTCGAAGCAAATGGAGAACATGAAAGCTCGACATTACGTTGTTCAATCTTATTAAAGACGGGAAAATCAAATTTTGCAATTTCCTCACTTTTTCTGCAAATGCATAGAAACTTGTGTCAAGAAATTTACATTATGAGTTCTTCGTCGTCAGAATCTTTGCCTAAATCAGTTACTTTCACTGCATACCCGTAAGAGTCCCGTCTGATTGGTTTTTGGCTAATTATTGAAATATTTTTCCCGTGAATTAATTTTTCTTTGGAATTACTATTAAACGAATCGAAATGCGTTTCGACTGAACCATTGTTGTGGTTGATGGTAGTCTTGACCTCTGTGGCGTTTTTTGTTGGTTGGTCAATGATACGAACTTGTGTTCTACCTAATTCCTCCTTTCCCATGCTATTGTTGACAGGACTAACTTTCTTGTCATTTCCTTTGACAACAGTACTAAAAACACTATTCCCTTGTCCATCCTTTCGATTTCTTTGCATTGTTGTTGTTCCCATAAGTTTTCCAAACGGAAGTCGAAGTTCAACCTCCATGTTTGTAGTTGACTTAACATTTTGTGTCACTGTTGTTGTACTGCTCACAAATGGCTCATTGTTACAACTTCTGTTTCTTGTTATTCGCGGGGTTGAATAGTTGTTTTCACTTTTCTTTAAATCTCCATTGTTATTCTTACTACTTGGTCCTTCAATTACAGTCTCTGTTGATGGGTTCTTTGAGTCTGAAGATGACCTATTGGGGAAACCAATGGTTTCGTAGAAATGGAGGTGTTGTGAAGTAGGTCTGTCGGATGTCAATGCTACATGCTCACGTCCATGTGTGGGCTCATGATTTATTGGTTCTTGCTCTTGCTGTTGGTATACATTGGTTGGATACTTACGCCGGTAGTAATCATAATAGTTTTTGTAGCTTCCATAATTAGATGAATTTCGTGAGACGAAGTTGGATGACGAGGATGGGGGTGGACCACGATTTCCCAGTAGTGGCCTTCGGGTGTTCGAATAAAGACCATAATTGCTCAAACTCATGGACGGCGTTGGACTCTGACACTGACTAAAACCAACCAATGAGGACGCAGGACCTTGGCTTCCATATCCTAAACTTGTACCACGGCTTAGTGTAGAACAGCGTGAAGACTCCCCGCGAGAAAATTGAAAAATTGAAGGACCATTTTGACCAGACACTTCTTCTGCTCGAGTATTATTTTGTTGTGTAGGATAGGCATAAAGTGGTCCATCATCAATTGGAGTATTGGAAGACAGTCGATTACTAGGTTGGAGTTCATTCTTTTGAAACCTGTTCCATCGATTGTTTGAGAGTTGTTCAGTACTATTACTAAGGGTTTCAAAGGGCAAGGTCGTTGGAATCGGTACGGATCGTTGCTCTTGGCTCGACTTCACAGATTTTTGAACCAGTGAATTATCATTGGTGATCTGTTCCTTTTCGGAAACTTGTAACAATGGCAAGGCTTCAACTGGGGAAGTTTGTGTTGCCGCTGTTGCTGATCCAGTAAGACTTTTTGTACTGGGCTGGTTAGTTGTAACTACTGTAGATGGAGTCAAAGCTTCAGAAGTGCTTTTCTTGCTAGAAGAGCGCTTGAATAGCTTTTGGAAAAAAGATTTTCCTGAAAAAGTATCAATCTGAAATTAAAGTTTTCCTAATAAAATTATTATACTTCTAAATTTACCTGATTTGGACTTTTTCTCAACTTTCTCATCCGACGGATTCTGATTTTCATTACTAGAAATTAGAAGTGAGTCTTTGACAACTTCCGCATCAATCGGTGTTGACTTTGACTTGTACAATCGAAACGAAAGACTTCTTCCTCGTAAAAATTTTAGGGAATTCTGAATATAACCAAAGACATAAATAAAAACTACTTAACACGTAGGAAAAAAACTATTCAATTCGCTTACTCCAGGGTCTCTATCCCTTTGGCGAATGATTTTAAGTGAATTATGGCGTCTGAGAGGAAGATCTTTGTCGACTTTTTCTCGTTTCCTTTCCCGAACCGGATTCTCCGCTGAAGCCGTCGAGTCCCAAGAATTTCTAGATACTTTGTCTGACATGCCGAAAGAATGGAGAGATTTACCAGATGAATGATGAAATTGGGATAATAAGCTAATCATAAAAATTACCAGGGTCATGAGATGATCCCGGTGGAAGTGAATCTGACGGCGGTGGTTGAGTGCTAAGGGTATCAAGAGTCAAAGTGGTTGTAGAGAACTGGTGGTCAACTGCTAAAGATACAGAGCGTCGTGGGGAAGGCGGAGAGGAGGAAGCCATGTATCTCTTGGTGTCCGGAGTGACCACAAAGTATCCATTCGATGTCTGATAGATTTTCCTCTCTCGTATCAACTTTTCAAGTGTTTGATAGACCAGTTCTCGATTTGGCATGATCATTGTAGGAAAAGCTGAAGTGAGTGACGAAAGGATTGCGTCAACGAATGCTTCTTGACCTGTACAGACATGACATGACATGACATTCACGTTAGAAAATACACATGGGAGAGACTCATGTCATGTCTCTTACCAGAGGAAGTAACTTCGAGTATTGCCCAACAGAGTGAATCTGACAGTGGAGCAAATTGGCTCTGTTGAATTGGATCCGCAAGTAATTCTTCAATTTCACCTGTAAAATTGGATCCAATTAGTTGGCTCTGTTATGCAGGCGAATCCTTAAGAGCTCAAATTGCATAGATATAAAAAAGGCAAGTAATTGGTTCATGTTTGTTGAGAGTGGGAAAAGGGTTTGAGACAGGTATCGTAAATTTGACCTCGAGGAGATAAAAAGTGAGGTCAGTCGAACCTCTCTCCTAATGATGGGTATTAGGAACCGAAGAAAAACAATAGGCTCTCCGAACGCGTCAATTATCCTCGAATTCTATATATTAGTCCCTTAAGTTTTGACCAAGTTTAAATTCATACAAATTTCACTTCACCATTATTGCGAGTAAAGTAAGTCAATAGTTATAAAGGCAAAGATGTTCTCACGCCATATTTTATTGTTCGCTCTGCTAGATAGTAATGTAGAAACTTACCAATGAACTCGATACGATATCCCTGAGGACTTCGTAACATTTGACGACTCCATGCAGTTCGAACTGTAGCCAAAAACCGTGGAACGCCCCCAATGAGAACTGTTGAAGGGGTAATGTATCCTTTATACTCCAATTTTTGAAAAGCTTCATGCAGTGGACCATTCCAGTAACACTTGAGATTTGCTTCTCTAAATTTCTGACAAAAAAAAACAAAACAAATTATATAAAAATTAGGCAGAAACTAGTTATTTAATCATCGAAACACTCCCTACCTCAAACATTCCTGTTATTTGGGGTAAAAGTTTTCACTTTATTCGAAATCATATTTTTTATCCGAGAAGACGGCAAAGATCTAACAAAATTGACTCCTTTCTCATCCTAATCATAACAAGAAAGGAAACTTTTCATTTCAATTTTACGAAATTTTACCCATTGTTAGAAAAATTATACCTAGGGTAGTCTGAACAAAGGGGAATAACCTAAATGAAGTTTTGGCCCTATGTGAATAAGAAGAAATTTGCCAGGAGGGAGGGATATAAATTCATATTAAGGAAGTTGATATAATTTCTTATTAAAAAGTAAAATTGAAGTAGGATATTTGATATTGTTAAAAATTAAATTGTCTCTTGTCAATTGGGAAGATTTGTTGATATTATAGCCTAGTTTCATTGTTAGCATTATTGCCTCGTTTCATCCTCATTTCAACCACATACACTCAACAATGGAAACCTATAATTATGCCCTTATAAAACTCCAAAAGCCCTTATTTACAACTTTATTTTATTCTAACAATGATTTTAACCAGACGAGTCTAATAAAAAGACAAGATTGAAGCAGCACAACCAAACCAGCTTCATATGTGCTGAGATTTTTCTTAAACAAAAAAATTATGTTCTGTTTTGCTTCATTACGAACAAGACTTAACAACTCGATACTGAGAAAGTTCGTCAAAATTTAAATTGTAATGGGAATGAAAGTAAATCATTGAGAAAAAGGAGGAAGTCGATGAAAAGTTATGGGCAATCATAATTTAGTAAAATGAATTATGTATTGTCGGTGGATTGAAGTGAATGATGTGGAAAAGGTGCCAGATTCATCCTTATTACAGAAATCAATAATTGATTGTTGAATAGGAATTAATAATTTGGTGGTTTTAATTTAATCCTCTTTGAGTCAATGGATTGGAGCATAGAATGGTTGTCTGTATTGTTTGCTTAGCTTCTAGGTCATTTAGCTTGTCTAGGGTCAAAAATTGCAATCTCATTTGTGTCAATTCTAAAAGAAAGAGTCCTCTACTTTCCGCACAAAGGTAGCCATAATTAGGCAACTGCTAAGAGTTCAATTACCCAATTTATAAACCTTAAAAGGAAATTTAATAAATTACAACTCTCAAGTCTCTGCCCTTAGTTGATGCTGAATTCAATTTTATACCTTGCCTCCATTTCCTTAGTAAATTGGCAAGACAGATTGAGATTAGCCTAATGAACCTCCATTAATTAGTTTCTAAAGACGAAATATTATTCTTACTAGTAATAATAATAATAATAATAATAATAATAATATTAATATTAATCATTTTTCCATTTAATGGTCGTACCTGATAGAGATAAATTCCATGAAGTGAATGATCCATTTCTGGTCCAACAATTGCAGAGAATTCATTTCCAATTTTTGCAATATTTTGACTTCCTGAAGACAAAAATTTAGTAGAACCGGAAGGAGGCCTTTCATTGGTCCCTTTATGGAAATGACAGGCACTTGAAATGGATTTATAACTCCAACCAATCCCTAGGTGGTCTTCATTGTTAGAATTTCCATTTCGATGATTATGGTCAGTGAGAGTATCTCTATTGTTGGTGGTCCTGTTCCTCTCATGATATGAATTGCTCCTGTGGTTCTCCACATTGTTACTTGCTCTATTGTTACACTTTGGAGAGTCTGGTAATGGAAAATCTAAGGGAAAGGGATTATCAGACTCATTTCTAATTGTTGAAGAAAGAAATGGCACAAATTTTATGGCGAAAGAATCCTGGAGTAGGACTAAATACTTGCGAACATTTTGAAGTCCTGGTGCTTGAGAGATTGTGGGAGGGTTTGTTGGAGGGATTGTTGGAGTAAGGACTGAAGTTGAAGACCTTCGACTCAACTTTCGATGACCCAGATCCTCTTGTTGACCACGACGACCATGACTATCAAATTCTTGATCTTCTTTCTGTCTTTGACTGTAGATGAGACTCATTCTGAATCCTAATTACCTAAGTCTTGGACGTGAGGAGCAGATTTCATCAGAGATTTCCCAATTTCACTTACACAGAACGGACTTTTCTCATATCACCCACCCAGGCTTTCCATCATTTACCAAATACACTTCCAAAGTTTTTTTTTTCACTTCACACCACAACTTCACCTGAAAATAACAACGAATAGAATGAGACATAACCATGATACTTAGCTATTCAGAATAAGTTAACAGAAATTTTTTTATCATTTTTTTCTAGAAAAACCAACCAAATAAATCGTAGTTGAAGAGAGGTGGTGGAAAAAAAATACAAAATAAATCCTATAGTCCCAAATTTCAATCATTATTTGATTTTTGTATATCTTGTACAAAGCCTAAACTGAAATTATACCAGACTGATGAAGACCAATGTTTGTTGTTAATGATTAGGCCAATAACTTGACTACACAAAGTCGTTAATTACTCTTCAAACATACCTGTCATAGACTCTCTAAAATAAGTATTACTCTTTTCAATGCCAAAAGTCTGTAAATAAATTTGTCCTTTGCTTTCTTGACTTATGAATTTACAAAGCTCTGCTAATTTTGATCTCTTATTTGCTATTTCTTGTACACTTTCCTTCAAAATTTGAATTTCTTCAGTCTACAATTATAAATGTAGGAGTAATTGTATTTGTATGCAAATGACAATAATTAATTTCTCTCTAAAATACACACAAGAAAGAGTTGATGAGAAATTAGGAAAAAAGTCTTAGCCACACCTCTGCCAAGTCTAATTTTTACAATTACGAATTTCTCGAAAGTATAATTTTGATTGAATTGTTAAAACTTGAAAGACGAAATTGAAGGAAGACAGAGATTGTTGCTATGATGTGGACAGGTCAAAAGTCAAAAGTCAAATGAGTTTCTAACCTTTTCCCCCAATATTTGGGAGATTAAGGTAAATTCTGACACCTTTCACCTCTTCCCTTTCTTATTCTTTGACTCTCATTTATTTTGCAAAGAAGTAAAGTTTTTAATTTATTAGAATGATGTGAGAGATTGTGATAAGTCAGAGTGACTTATATGGCCACCGAGTAGAATACCATATGCCATTGTCACAGTGGAACCAGGACAAAATCCCAACTGACCTCTGTCCACACTCCTCCTCGTCTCTTACTCTTAAGAAATTTTTCTCTACAGTAATTATCATATGCGAACTTTTCCTACTTTACTAATTATCATTCTCACAATTTTGACAGTGAATAGATAGATGTATATATGAAATGTGTTTTTGAGAACGTTCGCCAAACTACAAACATACTTAATGAATTTTTATACTACTCAATAAATGTTTATGTTGCAGAAAAATCGCATCATCAGATTTGACTTGTCAAAATTCGAATACCGATGGGATTTTGAATGAAACTCAAGAAAAGGTCAATGGCAGGAACGAACAGCTTACGCCAAGAAATCATTCAAACTTGAATTTTCCCAACATTTCTATAATCTTTAACTTTCTAAATATCCAGCTTAATAAAAATCCTGTTAAATTTGGAAAATTAAGTTTATACCGCTAGTTAGTGTTGAAAGTTTGTTTTTAGTTCTTACTTTTATGTTGACTCTAGTAAGAATGAAATAATTGTATTATGTTGACACAGTTGTGTTTTGTGTAGGCAGGTGGATCGCAGACTGTAATTCATAGTCGCAGTTCGGAATTTGGACCGTTTGTCTCGGTCGTTGGCCTAATTGAACGAATTCAAATTCAAACTCAATTGAAAGATGTAAAATATAATAATTGTTGGACTCTGCCTAAGATTTTTTACAAAGACAATAGAAAATTGCCAAAAGGGCTCAATCAGAAGGAAAAGAAGTCAAGAAAGTGAGTTTTAATTAATCAGATCATGTTTCCTAGGAATAATAATTATTCTAACAGAAAGTATGCAAAACTTTTGGTGACCTTGAGGCAATTTAATTTTTCTAGTTTTAAGCATACCTAATTATTTGAAGGATACGAGAACATTAACAATGGTTTCTATTGTAAATGTTTGTCATCTATCCAACAAAGCTCTTCCAGGAATTAAAGAAACTAGAAACGCTATGATTCATGAACCATATGACTTCCTTAATTTCCAGTTTCACAGTGTCTTCCTAATAATTAAATTTTACACACTTGATGAGACTATGAAGATTGTGGTTAGTAGGAGTAGATAGTTGTATATCACAAATTATTATTTCCAAAAAAAATTGTAGTGGCAGAATGGCCTAGTAGGAGGAATTGTATGATTGTAAATTTATGATAATGTTGTCATTGTCGTAATAAATTGTTATTAAAAAAATTTTTTTTTTTATCTTGTTGATTGATTAGCTGAGAAGAAGAATCACTACTTCCCTTCCCATTCTCGGACAACAATGATAATAAGAATGGGATGGAATAAGAATTAATACGTGCTTCAAACCCAACTCTCATCCATGTAATCAGAATATCATTGTTGCAAATTTTGGAATGCATGACGACTCTGGTTAGTACCTTAGTTAATTTATGAGATTTTATATAATATATTTCTTATAGAAAGATTTCGAGGCTTTACAACAATAAAATCTTCCGTCTGCTAGCCCATGATGTAATCAACAAATCCTAAGAAAATCTAAGTAAACAATAATTAATATTATTGTCGTCTCTAATTTAGAATACAAAAATATAACTGGAAACATACATGATTATCATAATAGAGAGTTGGATGCAGCTGTTGTGGTTCTCAACCGGAAATGAATCCGGAAAGAGACACAAGTCCAAACATTTGGCAATAAAGACTTGAGTTTTATTTCCTATATTTTCTTTCAAGGTTAATGATTTTGATTCCATTGGAAGATGGGTAAAAATCTTATAAAAAAGTACTGTTAGATTAGTTGAGAATACGGTGGGAAGTAGTTGATTTGGACTCGTTGGACTAAGTGAGTTTCATAAATTAGACACTTAACCAGGATGGTCTGTAAAGCGTGGAAAATAGTCTGATTGCAGAATCATCCAATCCGCCCCTAACGAAACGTGTTCAATGTGTCATATTAAAAATACCGAAATATAATTCATCCTTACAACCCACCATGCATGACGTCTCTCTCATTTTTTTATATTAACCGTATCACTTGAAATTACTATTCTTTTCCAAAAATTCTTAAGATCTTTGTCCCTCATTTTCATTTACTCAAAATATGGTAGACTTCCATTTGAGGTTTTAGGGTTTTGGCTTATAGATTTTGCAGCAAGGTTCTTAAAATTTTATGAGAAAGTTGAGTCCTGTGTCTCCTCCCTATATAAACTGGTTTGTTGACAGTGATAGGACATGTGAGATTTTCATAATAATAAATCAGATAGTCCAAATATAGAAAGCAGGAAATTCTGCGGTGACAGTTAGGCAGAATGAGAGGATCTCCTAGGTTGTGGAGTTTAGGAAAAAAAACGGATTCCATAAGATTTACAATTTCATGCCTCTTTGCCACTCTAATTTGAGATTGAGAATTCCTTAGACTTTATCCCATATCTCTAAGAGGGAATACGAGTCCCGTTTCTGAGACTTCCAAAAAAGATTACATAACANGATATGATACGAGTCCCGTTTCTGAGACTTCCAAAAAAGATTACATAACATATGGAGTAAAGGAAGAGATTTTTATAGACTCGTAAGTGCTCCCACATTCCAAACTTACTCTCATTCAATGAAACCATTACTAATCTATTCAAATCACTACAAAATTTAATAAAATCAATAAAAATTCAAGGAGATTTATTTTGAAAATTAGTAAAATTTGAAAGGAGAGAAATGAAAGTAATGGGGTTAGTATTGATGAAATTAGATGTAGAATAATCAGATTAAAAAAAGAAACTCTAGAAGAATTAGTTGAAGAGATCACTTAACTAATTGGTCTAAATAACGAAGAAAGTGACCTTTTTCATCCCGCCCTGTCATAACCCTTTCCTAATCAAATCAACAACACATTTCAATTGTTTTTTTTATACTTTTTCTTAATTCCTATTCTAAAGTGTTCTCCTTGTCAAAATTGAGTTGAGAGTTAGTAGCTCCTGGTTATTCATGGATTGAGAGCTTTTAATTTCCTACTTAATTAAAATAATATGGGAAATCGGAAGTGTGAACTGGTGACTAAAAAATACAAACTTATGAAAGAAACTTATGTGATTCTTAACCAACTAACCATGGTCATTAAGGCCTTTTTCATAAACTAGGTTAATGTTTCTATCCATCAGGAGAATTTAAGATTAGCCAAGTGGAGTTAGAATTATTTTAAAGAGACTTCAAGTTCCTTCTTAAGTATTTTCAATTGAATCATAAAACGATGAGAGATTTCTTAACGCTTAAGCACCCATTATGATTACCTTTTGATAAGACTCTCACACCTTTCTGTCAACAGTATAATACTTTTCTCTAGTCCTTGACATGCTAAACTAACCATAAATGGGAGTTTTCAACCACTTGGAGGACCTTAATAAAATAGTAAGATACTTAAAAATATTATTACATTGCAAAATTATGAGATTAACTATCAGTTGAATAAAATATTTAAGAATAACATTTAACAACCGTATGATGTACTCAGGTGTAAAGGTCGAATTTTTGAATAATTGAATTAAAAAAAAAATTTTTTTTAAACCTCAGTGACATTTTTTTGTAATTTCCAAATNATTTTTAAAACCTCAGTGACATTTTTTTGTAATTTCCAAATTATGAAAATAGTGTTGCTTAGTAAAGAGACTGTACGAAAATAAATTTGAATGACAAGCGCTTCACCATATGAGAATGACGGAAGGAGAAGCGGTTTCTGATTTGTTGCTTATCTTTCTTTGCTTCATTCAGAAGCATCCACCGTGAACTAAATCCTCCAGTACTTCCGCTTCATTCTAGCACCAAAGCCAAGTTTAGTAATAAAAAAAATAAAATTGTAATAGTTAAGAAGAAGGGTGTCGGAAAAAGGCGTGTTTTTTTATGTTTGTAGTTGAAAATGGTCCTAATCCTTCGATCCCCAGACTTCTGTTATTGATCTCTCACCCAGATAAATTTTCTAGAGTATCGGAAAGTAAGTTGGGAATGAATAATAAATGAAGTAGGATTCTGAAAACTATGCCTTCCGGCACGACCTTCATGTCTAATTTCTGATGAGAACCATCATCTATCTCTAGCCCAACAGAACAGAACTCTCCGATCTACTTTCTTGAGTGAGACCAAGGATCTACTACCTGCCCAAAGATTTAAGAAACTAGCAGAAAAGAGAGATCCCGCAGTCAGTAGTAAAGAAAGAAAAGACGGATCATAATTTATAGTCTCAATCAATTCATTAGGATTCCTTCAATTCAACCTATACAAAGACCCATTGTAGTTGGATAGTCAAACCATAAGAGGAACTTTAGACTTAAGAAAATACTTTTTACTTTTATTCTTTAGCTCAAGATAAGAATCTTTTTAATTAAGAGAACGCGTCCTTTTAATTCTTTTCAAACCATCAATCTCTCATGGCATGCGTCTTAATTCTTTAGAAATTTATTTATTTTCTCTAATTTCTTGAACTTAATTAGATTAACAAGGTTTGACTCATCTCCCCAAGTGAGGTGAAGGTTAATTTAAACTCACCCATCAACTAATTATAAAAATCATTATTCTCTCTATCCAATGTGATTTAACTAACCTTTCTGTACAATTGGCTCGGTTAGTGGAAAGTACTTTACTTACCTTTTAATCTACTCACCTCATCATATCTCAAAATTTGAATTTTTCAATTACAAACTATCCAAAGTTTAGAAACGTAGTTACAAGCTTTCACTCTGGTTCAACTGAAGAATGGAGAAAACTTGATAGAAAAAGATTAGGATGTAATTGACATGTCTTAAGTTTAGGTAGAAGTTGGGGTATGTGAAGCGGGACTTGGAATGTCCTTTTTTGTTTAGAAGGATAAATTGTGAGAAAATGTAGGTTGATTGAAGAAGTTGTTGGGAATGTGTATTGACGAGAGCAGGAGAGGAAGTAAGAGAGTGAAACTCCAACTGCCAACTGCTCACTCTCTTCGTGGACATGGAAGTGAGTCTGGGACATCCAAAGAATAAGTTGGGAAGGTGAGGTTTAGTTACTCAGACCATTCAACTACTTGCGGTTATTCACTAATGACAAAGACGAGAGGTGAGAGGAGTTGAAGATGATCTCATCTCCTCACATTACCACAACCAGACCCATTCTTATACACATCTACTCCCCAAATCTACTCATTCACAATCCAATACACATTTAGAAGAAAATCACAATAATTTATATCAACCACATTATTGAGGGCTACTCAAGCAATACCTCAAACTCAACGTTTCCAATCAAATTTTTTTCTTTTTTTTTTTGAAAAACTATATTTTCTAAGTGAAATTTGATGCATCTGACTTGGTTAGAAGTGATACAGGTCTTGATTTCAATAATATCAAATTTCTACCAAGAGTGACACGGATCTCGGCTAACGCCTTTTCTTCATCTCCAACAACTTCTTCATTTCAATTTATATGGAAATATCATTTTACTTTTCCTAGTTGACCTCTGAGGATCAAATTTTACATTCTTAATTCCTTGACCTCCTACTTTTGTCCCCTGCTCTTCGTTGACATCGAAATAAACTTATTCTTACATAACGCCACAATATGAAACTTCTTAGGTAGGATTTCCACCTAATGAAGTTTACCTTAGCTTAAATACTAACAACTTCCACAACTGAATTACTTGATTAGGTCTTTCTGACCTTGGACTCATGAATACTTATTTATTTATTGAAGTTGTACATGCAATAGTCAAGATTTTGTAGATGGTGTTTTTACGCAAAAGGATCTTACCATCATCAATTTACTAATCAAGGAAGCTAAATTATATTTTATTACAGACACGAAGAAAATTGGGAAAAAAATAAATTGTCGGGAGAATTTAGTAATAAATAGGAACTTTCTGATCATTCGTTTAATACTACCAAAAACAATTCTTGCCCTTCTTCACTCATGTTCCTTAGTCTCAAAATTGGCAATTTTATTTTTGTAATTTGCATGACAGTAGAGAAAGGGTTGATTAAGGAATCTAATGGAGCTGTAATGAAGAGGAGGCCCAACGTCTTGAAATAACAACCCGTTTTTTGTAATTATTCTTGGCTTTTTGGGATTGAAAAATAAAATAAAAACTAGTTTTGCTAAATCATGATGCAAGAATTAAAGAGTTAGTACATATTATAATATTTGCAAAGAAAAACATTAAAAGATTTGGCTTAATTTCGCTTTTTTTTGCGAAAGTAATATCAACTGCTGAACATTCCACATAAAAAGTAAATTAAGATTAAAAGTAAGAAAAACTAATTAAATTGTAGCGTCGAAACCCTCTTCACATTACTTTCTTTAACACCATTTAATTTTCGAATCAACTGAATGAAGTGGAATGAATGCATTAGCTAAAATTTTTAATTATTGGGAAAAATAATAATTATTTTTTGGGAAAAAAACATCCCCATTACCAGCAGCACTCCCAAAAAATAGGTCCTTTGATCATAAAATTGCAAGAATCAAAAACTCTGCATTTTTACTATCAGTAAGTAATTTACTATAATTAGTTGAATGTCACACAAGGCAGCATCAACCACAGGAAATACGAATAGAGTGAAGAGTGAAGCTGAAGCTTATGATTTTTTCATATTGCATGACAAACTTGAAACTTGGGGTCAAAAAAGCAGAAGGAAAATTTCTTGGTCATCGATTGCTGCCTGTATAGGTCATCGTCAATGTCATACATACTATGTGTCCCATCCTATAAGATTTTGTTGCCATTTGCTAATCAAAATGCGGTAAAATTTTTTTCTTCTCATGTATTATCGTTTCCACTGTCCAGAAGTTCGAGTTATATCAATGTAAGGTTCTACCTGGTGTGGTTTTCAACAAGTTTAACAGGTTTTTGAAAATATTGATGTAAAACTCTGTACTAAACGAATTTCCTCATGATACATCGGCTGTACGCATCCGTAAAATCAGTCATGTAATTTTTCTTTGTTAGTTAAAAGCAGTTTGTCCACAGTAAAAGGCTTCAATGCCATTTTTATTGTTGTTTAGGATAAATGTTCAACAGTCATTTCAGTTTCTGAACACTGGTCATGAAAAGTCTTCAACGGTTGCAAAAAAATTGAATTAAAATTACTAAAATTATACCTAGGCGTCAATGAAAAAGTAAAGGGGTGAACCCTGAGTAGACAATAATTATTGTTTTTGATATTTTAGGAGTTGAGTCAATTCGTAATTAGTTGCGTGTTAGTTCAAATTCATCCGAACCTGTGAAACCGTTCGTAGAGCCCAACAGGGTTCTTCCCTTGGTAATATCTATTTGGTCCAGTGGTGAGTAAGGTCATGGCATGCCCGAGTCTCTCTATCCTGTACAACGGATCAATTTGATTGTTAAAGTAAGGGTCAGGGTTAGAAAAACTTCGGCCATTGTAGTAAGCAGGACTATGACCTCTACCAAGAATGGCTTGGTCAGTATGAGCAATCGGATAATTTGAGAGTCCATTGTACCCTAGTCCAGGACCATTGTTAAATTCCTTTTGTACGTTCACTCCTTTCTGGACATTTCCAAAACCATCAACTTCTGAATGTCGATTGATGGACACTTGCTGATGGTGGAGATGTGGAAGACCTCCTCCGTGACTCAACCCACCATCGTATCCTAGTATAATTCAATGAAATTATGGGTTATTCACGGACATAAGGCAAAATTTAGGTCAAAATTTTGTTACAGTACCATGAGGGCCAAAGGTATCATCCTTGGGTTGGAATTGCTGATGAACAGACTGTCCAAATCCAACATCGACTAACCCGCCATTCAGTCCAATTGAATTCACAGAGCCCTTTACTGTGACACCATTGTGGACATCTCCGTATGGCCCAAGTGCGGTTTGCTTGTTGATAGCAAGGTGTTGCTGTTGGTACCCTGGTGGTGGTAGTACTTGTCCAACTTGTTTGACTCCAGCAATATGTTCAGGAATAAGGCCGTTCCCCATGTAAACAACTCCGCCGTGTCCATATGGACTGTAGGGATGACCAATTGATCCAGTTCCAACGTGGTTAATTGATTTCTGGACGGTATCACCTATGTGACCTTCACCATAAGGACCCACGCCTATTTCGGACTGCTTATTGATAGTGATATGATCTTGTCCAACTCCATGGCCATAATTATGAGAATTTCCATGACCTCCATAGACAACTCCCCCATAGCCTCCAACTGGGCCTTGGACAAGACCAAGACTTGGACCATGCCCAACACTGTGGTGACCAGTAACAAGTCCATGACCAGCAGTCAGAATTTGTCCTTGGCCACCATGATGCACAGCAGATCCAATTACACCTTGTCCTAAATATGAACAGTATCACACGGTTCTAAAACTCATTTCTTCGATATAATATTTATTACTAATTACCTTGATAAGCAGGAACTATAAAAGTAGCAGATTGACCACCAAATCCAGTATAGAGTCCACTGTTCAATGGAGCATCGTAGATGATTCCATTGGTTGTTGCATAAGGAATAGGAATAGTCGATGATGTTCCTAGTTTCTCTTCAGAAGTAGAAGTGAGACTCTTATGCTCCACTTTGATCGTTTCTTCCTTGTCAGAACTTAACGATTCGAGTTGCTTCTCCATATTTTCAACGATTGAATTTGAAGTGACGTTTAATGCTTCCTTGGATTCTTCACTAGATGAAGTTGAAATTGATTCAGATGAATGAATCGTTGCTCCGATAGCAAATTGTAATTGGTACGAAATTAAAATTGCTAATATCCATAGTATCCTAAATGTGAGACCCTTGTCCGCTTGCAGAGCTAGAAACTGTATCAAAATATAAGATTATAACGTTAAAATTCAGAACTGATTCCGAAACGGGAGTATACAAGGCTTAAATTGTTTACCATTTTCTACTAAAAACTGAATAACTTGTTTGTAATACTTTGAAGAGGAGCTGAAAATTGAGTGAATAACAATATAAAGTTTTCCATTGTCTTATTTATAGGGAATAAAATATTTGAGGATCTACCTCTCATGCATGCCGATTAATCGTAGTTTAAAAAAGATCCTTACCATCATCCCATGACTCAGAGACGTCAAAGATTTCGCCCTTTGATTCCAGAATTTGGGGAATGGTATTCTTAACTCATCCTGCAGTGCTGTGGTTGTCCAAGCCTTAAAGGTTAATTGTTCCTAATAATGGAGGTAAATTTAGAGGAATAACAATCCGTTTCCTGTCTTCTTGAGAACTCTAGTTTGAAATAAGTTGGCAACGCAAAAGTAGCTTCGGCTTCTAACAACCTCCACATCCGCCTTTCATCAACTTTTTACCAAGGTTTTCTGCAAAAATTCTATAATTAAATTTTGACTTTTTGTCCCTAGCGTTCCGCTTCCTGAGTCCTGAAAACAAAGAGGCTTGATGTAAGTAGTGTAAAATATGTAATAATTTGTGAGATAACAATGTGTAGTAATCATTGAATTAATTCCTTATGCGCTTACGATCACTTTTCCACATCTACACAAGTTCTCTTCCCGTCTTTAAGATAACTTTTTTTCTGTGATTTCTTTTTGGATTGAATGTTATAAATTAAACATAAATTTGATAAAAAAATGGTTGGGGTGTGGTGGAATTTAAGATATGTCCCCAGTCATAAACCGGAACATAATTTTGGCAAGGAATTCCTTTCCGTCCATATCCTCTTCTGGCTTGGATGGCACATGTCATTTTCTTTTCTTTTCAAATTTTGCCTAATTATTCTTATTTTCCTAAACCATCACAAAAGAATAGAACTTCACACCTCAGAGGATCAAGACGACCTTGACTCACCCTTTTAATAGTTTTTGGCATTATAAATTATTAATTCTATCTCAAATGTGATTTTGAATTTTGGGAATATACTTTTCCAAAAGTTGATGCTTTCAGCAAGTTTTTCTTACATTATTTGGGATTCAATGGGGGTTAATTGATCATGATCCATCATCAATCTCAACAACCCAATTTTTTTTGCATATATGAATATTTGTTTAATTTAAATTCCAAATCAACAATTTCATTAACCAAAAATCTTGTATAAATATTGTAGCGGAACGGAATCACTTGACTAATCAATTGTTAACTACAATCCCCTGGATTTCCTATAATCTAGACCTAAATTCTTTCTGACATTGGCAACAGAAACCCTGCCTATTATTTTAAGATAATTATACAGAATAATTGATGTTGAGTTACACGGCTCCGAAACAAATCTACAAAACTTAGTTTTGAGTATTCTCAGTTGATTCCATTGTCAATTTTGTCATTTGAAAGTGTAACTTTGAAAAACCATTTTATGGGATGAATTTGTTCATAATTAAGCTCAATAATTGACTAAACATAACTGATTGGTTTAACCCGTAATTGAAATTGCAACTTAATATAAATTTTTCGTCTCGTTTAAAACTAAGGTAGTTGAAATAAAATAATGAAGTTGTTCAACTGTATTGAGTGTTAAATTTTGAATGTCTTTTCATGTAAAGCTGAATAAGAGGTAAATGATAGGGAATGGGTGTAATTAGCCGTTATAATAAAGTCTTAGCATCACAAATAGTCAACGAATAATTAATTATCTCAACTTGACGATAGGCAAAGATTTACATGATAACTGGCGAAAGACTATTACTTATAAATTTAGGAGAGGCTTGAGATGGGTCCATTAAAGTCAATGCAATAATTGTTTCTATTTTTTCGTAATATCTAAATTTACAACTAAGTTAGGAGGTACTTAAGGCTTAATTAACAAAGACTTACACTATGATTAGTATTAGTAGTAACAAGACGTAGAATATTTTGTAACAGTTTGGAAATTTATGGAATAAATTAATTGTAAGTAAGATAGTTTATAATTAGAATAGTTGGGTAATTGTTAGTTGATAATTTAGAGAAGAATTAACTTGTTGAAGAGGAAGAGGATTGTGCTTTCTGGAGTATCTGTTGGAACTTTTGTTGTGCTTTGGAGATAATCCCTTGTACCGGGGAGTCGGAGTTTGACCTCTGGAGGTCAGTTAGATGGACTAGACGTGTCTTGAGTGGCAAGTGGAGTGCAAGTGGATCTCGGAGTCGTTGTAAATCATGTTCAATTTTTGAAATCTTTGTTCTCAATTCATTGTACTTTCCCACGTCGAGTCCTATTTTTCGAGCATTTTTATGAAAAGTTACTAAATACTGTCGGTCACGAACTTCAGGTAATACGTAATCCTGGAGAGAAAATATAGAAAATATTCATGAGTATAAGTAGTTGGAAATTTAGTATAATTTGTTTAGGTGATTGATCTTTCTTCTAACCTGTTTCGTAATGACAAAGTAGGCGTAGGCGAGCATGGCAGTACCATAAGTGACAAAGTAAGTGACAGGTTCCATTATGTCCCAGGAGTATTCCCACCATGTCAGACGAGCCAGAATACCAAATTGTACGGACATGAGCCCAAGACCCACCCAAGTTAGGATATTTGTTTTCTTTCCAGAAATATGAGACAATTCTATTTTCTTCGCTTCCAACGGTTCTAGCTCCAGACTCAAGCGCTCCAATTCAGACATCATTTCTCTCTCTTGACGTAACTGATGTTCATCGACGTTGAGAGCGGCGTATAACTGACCTACTAAATTTCGTACTGACGAGAGACGAGCTAACTCTTCCTAAGAGTAAACAGACAGACAGTTACTAATTCATCCTTCTCTATTCATTACTTTAGCCAATTAAACAAAATTTATTTCCAATCTCAGGTTTACATAAGGTACTACCAAATTACTTTCTCCGCAAAATATAACAAGGTCTTATTTTCCCAATCCTTAGGGATTTTGGACTTTCTTTTTCCATTTCCTTTCACCTCAGAGAAAAAGAAAGTCAATACAAATAGAGTGTCTTTAGTCTCAAGAAAAGTGATGTGATGAGTGAGATTATTCATTAATTTCTTTCACCGTCAGTCTAAATCCAACTAAAGCCATTCAAGGGAAAGAAGTGAAAGTATTCAAAATTTTTAATAAAAGGACTAGTCTTAAGTTCGTTATTACCAAATTAATCTAGTCAAGTATGAATTTGATGAGTAATGTAGTAAAATAATTAACAAAATAGTTGGATAATCTAAGTTGCTGTTTGGACTGACCGGTGAAGGTTTCTCTTGCGGTGGAGTTGAAACATGGTAGACGGTATCATTGATAAGTAAATTAAAATTCTGCTCCATTAACATCTCGACTGTGTTGGAAGCAGCAATTCGAACACCATCTGTAAAGAGACAAAAGAAAAGTCTAACTCAAGTCTAATGGTCAACGACAAAGAATAAGAGTCCACCTCTAATAATTATTTATAACCCACATTCTTTACACATGGGAGGCAAACTTTATTATTCTCTTTTCCTAGATTCCAGAGAGAAGTAAGGGAATTCATTAAGCTTTCCTTAATTAATAAACCCTTTTTTATTACCGCCACCCATCCATCTCTCGAGTCTTCAATGAGGATGAGAGGGATTAATTAACTTGACTTTTACAAAAAAAATACACCACTTTGCCCTACCACTTTGTTGAGAAAAGAATGGGAAAATATTCAAATTATAAAACGTATACTTATAACTTCTAAAACTTTCTTTGTTGGAAAATCACTCTAGCTAGACCGCACAACCAGAACCAATTGAGTAAATAACATGTCCATGTAAAAGTGGACCATCCACAGGCTAGTCCTAGAGATTCATTTAGTCCAATAAATCCAGATAATCTTAGCCAGGTAACATGAGAGAGCAGCGTGAATTCCGACAACAATACCTACGTTTTGGTATCCGTTTCCTTACGGAAGCATTCTTACTTCTCTCATTATCATACTCGTTTGCCAATTTCAAAATAACAAAAGCTTTTATTCCAGTGATTCAGATTTAAGGCCAAAACCATCACAACCGAGACTTAATCTGGACACTCATATTCTCCATGAACCTTCACCTTCATGGACGGAAAAGTTGGGGACTTTCTCAAAGATATTTCACTGATTGGTCATCCGAAGAATTCAGCGGTGAATCATTGGACAACGCAGAGAAACTAGCTTGGGCTAATTTCTTCCACGGGATGTCAATTGTCCATTTCGTTGAGAGTAACGACAGCGGTGGGATTCTAGAGTTCATGACGGCCATATTCCTCAAGAGCTTCCATTCTCAGTTAATCAGAAATAATTACAAGGAAGGAAAAGGAACCCTTGACCGGAAGAAAGTGAAAAGTGCTAAGAATATTTCTAAGCTTTACACTCCAAGCGGTTTTCGACCGTTTCTCTATCCATCGTATCAACTTTATGGTTTTGGATCTGGAAGGGGGCGAGCTAAGACCTTTAAAATCCCTGGATTTTGAAAGGATTCAATTCGATGTGATATGTGTAGAAACAAATAGGTTTGGAAACGAAAAAGATTACATTGACCAAGTTGTTCAATTCCTGATGTCAAAGGGGTATAAATTGGTGAAGCGGTCGAGTGAACGAAATTCATGGTTTGTGTCACCGAATTGAAAGGAATTTTAATGAAAAAAAAAAGACATTGGAGAACCCATTTCGTCTGTAATTGTTTCATTTTGGTCAACGTTACGTTTCAAAATAAAAAGTGTTAAATATGCATGTGGAAATTATTCCAAATGGTTTGTAATTTTAATAAAATCTTATTTTAATTTTCTTGAAATATACCAAACCAACCAAGATAGTTTAGTAATTTGGTGATTTCTTGTTAAAATTGATGGTGGGTTTGTTGATATTAGTTAATTACCTTGAGAGAGCGCAGTAATCCTGTCGATCCCTTTGTCTTCATTCTGAATCATATGGAGAAGGTCCCCTACGGAGTTTGTCAAGGGCTTGAGTATGAACCGACATTTCTCACGCCGTGAAGGTAATGGAACTGTGATTTGAGGAAGGCCACGAAAATATATTACTTCCACTCCTCCTGCAATTACCAACAACTCAATTACATATTCTAATTTACATTATTTTTTACTAAAAGTTCTCACTGAAGCACTTTGGATGTGCTCCGCACGTCCTTAGCCACAAGTTTAGTTTATCCTTTCTCTGAGTTTTCGTAAAATTTAGGATTTGACACGAAATTAATTTAGGTAGACTTTAGATCTATTAATTGATTGAAGTAAAATCCAATTTATTATTAGGAAATCCTACTCTAGCCTCTTTTAGTCTGATTTTTGTCTAATCTTCGTCCTTCATCTCCTGAAGGATTAGAAAAAGAGCCTTTCCCTTCAACCCTCATTCAATCAAGGAGTATTGTTTTCAAAGGACCCTAAAAGTACCGTTAATCTAGGAGATCTATCAACCTCATTCTCTCTTACACTTTCAATTCTTACATTTTAAATGGAGACTTTCCCCATTCTTTTCAATTATCCAATCCCATTCAAACCCTCTTCTCCTTTCAATTTCCTAAAACTTTATCTCATCAACTTAATACGGACTTTCTGCAACCGTTTATTTTAATGATTGTTGCCATTCCCAACTTTACTAACTTCCGGTTTAAGTAAAAAAGAAGAGTTAAATTTTAGAAGAAACTAATATCAAAAAGGAAACGTGGAGATGAGAAAAGAAAAGAAAAGAAAATTGTGTTTAATTTAATAAGTCCTCAGTCTCGTCTGGTTCTTAGTTTGGTAGGACTGGTCTCTTCCGAAGCATTTGGGTGGGAAAAGAAGAGATGAATGCATGTCTTAACGGTTCTACTCTCTATTAGAATTAGATGCAAAGATAGAGAGATTTATAAAAAACTTCATATCTGCTTTCAGCTCAGTTGGACATAGGAATTCATTTTCATTTTCCTAAGGACCATTAAATGAAATTACACGACTAAGGAGAAAGTTGACTAAAGATCTTTCTTTATGTCAAGAGGACGCGTGTTAGTGGAATTAGAGGAAACGTTTTGCTACCAGATCTGTTAAACAATCTGGATTTTTATACTTTCAAACTTATGAAAAACTCAATAGATGAGAAAAGAATAAAAACACACCTGGATTTATGCAAAAAATATTCAAATACCTTCAACTCACTCAAGGTTTAGCATTGAAAACGGATTACCATTCTTCTGGAATATCTATTATTACTACATTTCTTCACTACTTAAGTCTACAATTTAACAATGGAATCAGTCTTACCGATGAGTTAAGTGTGAAATAATTCTTTGTTTAAAATTTAAAAAATATTTTATTTGACCTCCGTCTGTTCACTTTATGTTCGTTCACATCGACCCAATAATCTACACAAGTGGGAAGGAACGAGCAGAAAAATAAAACTCATTCTTGCGTCACATGATTGTTTAGATGTTTTTGGTAAAAAAAAAGTTAGAAAGGTAAATGGTGAGGTAGAGTATTTAGAGTCTTCCTCACATGTGTCTTATTATTACCTAGATTTTAGTTACTTAAATAAAAATTTACTGGCTACTGTAGATTAGAAATAACATACTCTAGGATGTCGCGCGGTCGATTTTATTTTAATTTTTTTTTTTATTTTTTTTTTTATTAAAGGTCAAATCCCCCTTACAGGGTCTTACAATGACTTTATAAAACAATTAACAACTATCACCTAACACTTAAGAACAACTTAATTACCATGCTTACTAACAACACACTAGTGTTCTCCATGACTCCGACTCCGGAGTCGGAGTCGACTCCTTGACTCCGACTCCGGAGTCACCCGTGGTTTGCTATGGAGTCGGAGTCGATGACTCCGGAGCAGGCATATGCAAACAAGGAGTCGGAGTCAATGACTCCGGAGTCGACTCCACACAATTGGAGTCAGCTCCAAAAACATGTCATATGCGCAAAACTGATAGCATCACATCACAAACAGAATACACGTATGTCAGTAAGGTATGATACACTAAATATTGCAGCTCTGCTGCTATATGTAGGGACCGCTTTAATTAACATTTCTGCTGCTTACTATAAGTGTAGGTGCAATATACCGTTGCTTTGTTCCTACTTTTAGGAGCAATTTAAAATATGGAGACATACCGACGAAGAATCCGACAACTCAAAATTAGAAATTGTTTACTAATTTTTAATACTAATTCGTAAACAAGACCCGGGACAAATGTCGGCGAGTTTTTCACAAATTAGTTTCAATTCATTGACCTCTCTCATGATAACTTCCTAACTTAATTTACTCTTTTTAGAGACTTTTGTCCTTAATTTGCCGACTTAGATGAATTTTGATTTTTTTTTAAATGGAATTCCCTTGACAACTGCCCCACCTCCACACAAAACCATGTGCATTATATGTATTTGCGAAATCTAAGTAAATGTAAATTTTGACTCCGGAGTCAACTCCGGAGTCAGTGCTCCGACTCCGGAGTCACTCCTTATTTTCAAGGAGTCGGAGTCAGTGACTCCGGAGCCACTCCAAAATTTTCTAGGAGTCGGAGTCAGTGACTCCGACTCCGGCTAAACCCGGAGTCATGGAGAACACTACAACACACTATGACATAATCTTAATTAAACCTTATCTGACTATAATTAACTCTCAATCTGTCTACACAGTTAAGTTAATTGAATAAAGGTTTTGGATTGAATATGTTAATTTTCTACAAAGTATTATCATTCTTTTGTAGATATACTTAGAGAGGTTAGAAGTAGGAAAGAAGACTATGGAGGTAGACTTCTGGTTCCGGTATCTTCCCTCCACGCCGTCCCCCCTTTACTCCTATTTGGAGCAAAGATAAGTCCAGATAATTTTTAATCCTATTCAGACTAACTCTTTCCAATTCATCCCTATCCCTATCATGCCAAAAGTGAAAGTTTGAGTTCGTTCTCTCACCAAAGAGAATTTAATTTACGATTATAAAGGAATGCTCAATAGTTGTTGATTCTAACTGGAAATTGAGAACATGGTTTATCAATCAAAGTAGAGTAGACGATATCTAACCAAAGAATACAAAGGCTCTGCCTCCACTTTTGACTACTTTTGCAAATATCTTTTAAATGCGTTAATAGTTTTGACCCATCCAACTCTTTGCCTTAATTAGTTTAGTAAATACAAACTATTTACCTAAAGTTGTCAATGTCCCAATGTAGATATCTAAGTTCTTTTACTCCAACAAAAGACAAAGACGTCTCTGTTATGAGATTGAACTTGTGGGAAAAGCTTGGAATTACCATCAAGTTTAACGAACACGACTTTTATTGCTTCTTGCTTCAACTTTTCGGTGCTGTGAATAAGAATGTTAATTCTTGAAGCTCGGTTTGAAAATGAAGTGAAGGGAAGTCGTGTATTTGATTGTTGGATGGATGTTGGAGTATGGAATCTCAACACCACCTGCTCAGGTAAATCTATCTCTTTCTACTCAACCCCACAGACAGGTAAAAAGAGTCACAAAATATCCATACACATCTAGATTAGATTACTCAAGTTTCTCTATAAGAGGCAGAATGAACTCGTAACTAACCCTTGAGTTAACTTTAGTCGCCACGAAGTGTTAGTTGGTACTAAGACTTTAGGGGTGGGCAATACAAACTCCTATCTTAAATTGTAGTTGTACGCAGAGCACGCACATTGGACTAAGGAAAGTTGCCGATTTCATTAGAAATACCAAAGTTAGGGATAGCACTCTATCTTACTTTACTAACACTGCCGATAGTGCTAGTGAAGTAAGAGCGGCTACTCTCATTAGGAATGAACAAATGAATGGTCGTCAGTAAGTTTCACTTTTCCTAAAAATCAACGAACGTTATCCTTCACTACTTGAATAATAATTTTTTTGAAACAATGCCAGATAGCGAATTGTGTAAAATTTTCGGGAAGTTGGGGTTGATTGTTTGCATATTTTTTATACCCCATTGTACTCAAAATTGTAAAGAAAGAAAAATGAAATAATGAGGAGAAGAGGAGTATGGTTGTGTTGTGAGAGTTTTCCTGAGATGTAATTTTTAGCGGATAAGTAAAAGTAAAAGTGAAACGGAAAGAGGAGCTACCCTTGGGGTTAGATTTCTTCTACTTAATTAATTAATTACTCCCAGATTCTCATTGACTTTAATCACTCTCACACAAGTTGAGCTCACTTCAGTCCTCACTTCAACCCAAACTCAAAGTCCTCCCACTAGCTCCTTCAAACTTAACATCTTTACTCCATCAAATCAAACAGAAATCCAACTATGCTCTAACCCTAATACCACCTAGTCCTTTTTCATAAAAAACTTAAAATTCACCAACTTACAGCAGAGTAAGTATTTAAAATAATAAAAAATATTAAGTGCCAATTCTATTTTAACCATTCCAGAGTACGTCATTCAAAATTCAATTTCAAGTGGAGATAAAAAAAGTTATATGATATTTATCAACAAATTTCGTATAAAAATCCTTTATGAGGAGAGCTTCTGAAATCTGAAATTCAGATTTTGTGTTTCAATTTATTCCTGTGAACATTATTTTGAAGAGCTTATTCATAGGATCATAAACATTAACCATCAAGGTTTGCTTATTACGTTTTTGATGTTCAAAATTTCATTTCTAATCATTAGTCAATTTCTGATGGTTGAGGTGAGGAGCGGAATTAAGAGTATTCCGGAAGGAAGGAAGACAAGAGAGAGAAAGTCCTTTGACCGAGAAGCCAAGCTTGAGAAGAGAAAGTTTATGACAAAGTTCTACACAGTTGACTACATGTCGTCACAGTCACTAAATCCTCATCAATCAACGCCTTCCTTCCAAATTAATTAAAAACTACACATTCATTTCATTTTGGAGAATTTCAAACTTCTGTGAGTGACGAGATGGGATGGGTCGTGATCGTTTACCACGTGGTTTCTCTTTGCAAGTAATTTTTGAAGATTCAGACTTTTACTCACATTTCGTAAGTAACTCTTCTCTTACTTCTTCCAAAAATTAGCCTTAATTAACTCTTTTTAACCAAATTTATTACCAATATTCAATATTCCATTTCTACTCTTCCAAAGTTACCCTTGAGATTTTTTTACATCAAGTTAGTTACGTTGGGGCAGCAATTAGCACTAATAATTACTATTATTGTTGGCATCTGTTAAGTAACACTCAAACAATTTTTTGTTGTAACTTTGAACTTTTAGTGATTAGTTACCTGATTTGAGAATTTTTAGTAGCATGAATGAGTTATATATTTTTGCATAGTTTTGCACAAATGCAAGTCTTTTTCTGATTGACGACTTGCTAATATCTTTATTTTTCTGTAAACCTTAGAGATGATGTATGATAATTAAAATAAATTATTATTCCTATGAGAATTTGAGCAATTAAAATTTAGAGAGTATACTGGAATAGGTATTTGGGATGGGTTGGTCTGGTTTCTAGTAATATAAGGTTAGGAGTGGTACTCAAGACCGTAGTTAAGTCAAAAATTGTGTGAGTAATTGTTGGGAGAGTGTAATGGTTGGATTGATTAGAGTATCTAATGATGGTAATGGCAGGGCTCCTTGGACGCAGAACCTCTCCCTACCTCTACAGATCCGAAGAAGAATGAAAAGTTGAGTGTAATCGAACTCTTTGGTCTGAGTAGAACTGAGAACTCCTGGGAAAGTGGGGACGGCCAGTGTTCGGCACCGATTTTCCCCATCCCTTTCTCTCCCCATCTTTTTGTAAAAATTTCCTTTCCCCATCCTCTCCCTTCCCCATCCATCTAAAAAAACGGCGTTATCCCATCCTCTCCTCTCCCCATCTTTTGAGAAAAATTCTCTCTCCCCATCCTCTCCCATCCCCATCTTCCTAAGAAATATTTTTATCCCCATACTCTCCTCTCCCCATCCCCATCCCGGAAATTTATCGCCCATCCCCATCCAAATCCCATCTTTCCCATCCCCATCCAGGATGGTAAAGATGTAATGCAGAACACTGCTCCTAACTAGTTTTCCGCATGGCTCAGCTTTTGGCGTGAGCCAGAGCCAATGGCTCAATGATCCATGGCTCACACGAGCGGTGAGCCATGGCTCTGGTTCCGCACTTTTGTTGAGCTGGCTGATGAGCCAGAGCCATGGCTCATGGCTCAACATAAAAATTTTTTTCCCGTTAATATGCACATTTTGCTAAAAGTGAGAATGACCTAGTGAGGATAAGCCAACACAAATGATAATTATGAACTGGCTAAAGGCAAATTGACTTTCAGTGACCAAAAATTCCAAAAATTAAAAAAAAGTGATGATTTGGAAGAGATAAAAAATGAAAAATTAGGAGAAAAGTGGAAGAATTTAGGGGAAAAGTTGAGCCATTGAGCCATGGCTCACATATTTCGTTGAGCTGGCTCATGAGCCATGGCTCTGTCTCAAAATTACTACATGAGCCAGAGCCATGCACTGGCTCTGGCTCAAGAATTTTTGTGAGCCAGCTCGAGACAGAGCCAGAGCCATTGAGCCATGCGCAACACTACTCCTAACTTAGGAGGATCGAGTTGCGTTAATTTAATTAACTAAGAAAGACTAACAGAGAATTAGTGCTTTACTTAATGAGAAGGCTTCACACAACACACAATACTTGCGATTAGTGTTTNTAATTTAATTAACTAAGAAAGACTAACAGAGAATTAGTGCTTTACTTAATGAGAAGGCTTCACACAACACACAATACTTGCGATTAGTGTTTGTTGGGCAACCATTCAATGCATTTCAGTTTAGTTGAGATTAAACTTTTCCCTTCCATTGCCCATCTTTGTAAAAAATATTACAATGCCGATCCTCTCCTCTCCCCATCTTTTGGAAGAAGTTTCATCTCCCCATCCTTTCCCTTCCCCATCTCTCTAACAACTATTTCCATCCCCATCCTCTCCTCTCCCCATCCTTTGAGAGAAATTCTCTCTCCCCATCCTCTCCCATCCCCATCTTCCTAATAAATATTTTTATCCCCATCCCCATCCCGGAAATTTATCGCCCATCCCCATCCAAATCCCATCTTTCCCATCCCCATCCCGGATGGGAAAAATGGGATGCCGAACACTGGGGACGGCTCAAACTACAACTCTTCCACTTTCCATTCAAATACCAACACCACTCTACAACCCAGACACAATCAAACTTTGGACCCACTCCTCGACCTTACTAAAAGTAAGTTACAATCACAATAAGAGAAAAGAAAAATAAACTCTACATTCTCTAATTCAATTCATAACCTAAACTCTGGTTTTCACATATCTTTTCACATCCTGTCCAATGAATTCAATAATAATTTCTCATTTCATCTGAAAAAATAAACTGAAATACCTCTCCTTGATGCATGGTCCTACTCCTCCTAAACCTTTCACATCTCTTCTCAAAGATTAACTTTTTCAACCACACAAAGAGGTTTCTAGGGAAATCTATTCTATTCTAACCTCCAATTTCAAAAATAATATTCTACAAAATCTCAATCCAATAAGTTGAAAAAAAAATGAGAAAGTCTTGGATTCAGTACAGTTTTCGAATCTTGAAAAGGCAAAACCCCATCATTTTCTTTTGGATTTGATTCTAAAAGAACAATCAGTTGTTTAATTTTTTCATCTCAAAACTCTAAAGCCACTTTAGCAGAGTGAAGTAAAGAGAAATTTAAGATAAACTCAGTGTTGAAGTAACGGGTGCAGCGGAAAAAAAGGGACTGACGTAAATTGAGAATTTACTATTACTAATCGCGCGAATTTCATATTAGTAGTATTTTTTTTGGATTAAGCGGGATTTTCTATTGTGGAAAACGGGTTTCCTAATTTCCCTAGTAATACCACTGAGGAAATGACAGCATCACAACAAGAAGTTCTTAGAATTCGTTTCGGACGACTGATTGAATCCAACCCGGGTGTTACGAAATTGGAGGTTGTTAAACATTTTCAACTGGGAAATATTCGTAAGCAAACAATTTATAGGATAACCAAAAGGGTTGAAAATGGAATCCCAATGGAAAAAAAAAGTTGGTTCCGGCAAAAAGCCCAAAATTACGACGAAAGAGAAAGTCCGTAAACTGGAAAAGCTTTTTGAAGAAAGCGACAAGATTAGTCAACGGGACGCAGCAAAAAAATTCAAATGCAGTCATCGACATATTCTACGGACACTACAAGACAAGACCAACATCAAATGTTTCAGAAAAGTCGATCCCCGGAGTACACGGAAGAGCAAATTTTCAAAGTGAAAACTCAGTGCCGAAGATTATGCAGAAATTCTCAAAAAAAAAGTTCATCATTGACGACGAACATTACTTCCCCTTAAGCAAAGCTTATTCCTGGAAACAGTAAATATTACTCCACAGACAGGCAGAGTACTAGTCCAGAGGTAAAACTAAAATTTAACCCATCTTTGTAAAAAATATTACAATGCCGATCCTCTCCTCTCCCCATCTTTTGGAAGAAGTTTCATCTCCCCATCCTTTCCCTTCCCCATCTCTCTAACAACTATTTCCATCCC